>CM044958.1:14219810-14273869 GCA_024516035.1 Bactericera cockerelli | reverse complement strand
CACAACGTCAGCAAGGGAGGGGACAGTCTGGAGCTGTTGGAACAGCATATCGAGGAGCTGCTAGCCAAGCAGCAGTAGGACGGACTTGGCCAAACATCAGCGGAAATGAAGGGGTTTGATGGTGAATGAAGGGACCATCAGGACTGACTTAGCCCAACATCAGCAGAAATGAAGGGGTTTGATGGGGAATGAAGGGACCAGCAGAACTGACTTAGCCCAACATCAGCAGAAATGAAGGGGTTTGATGGGGAATGAAGGACCAGCAGAACTGACTTAGCCCAACATCAGCAGAAATGAAGGGGGTTTTTGATGGGGAATGAAGGGACCAGCAGGACTGACTTAGCCGAACATCAGCGGAAATGAAGGGTTTGATGGGGAATGAAGGGACCAGCAGGATTGACTCAGCCCAACATCAGCGGAAATGAAGGGGTTTGATGGGGAATGAAGGGGTTTGGTGGTGAATGAAGGGACCATCAGGACTGACTTAGCCCAACATCAGCGGAAATGAAGGGGTTTGATGGGGAATGAAGGGACCAGCAAGACTAACTTAGCTCAACATCAGCGGAAATGAAGGGGTTTGATGGGGAATGAAGGTGTTTGGTGGTGAATGAAGGGACCCTAGCCCAACATCAGCGGAAATGAAGGGGTTTGATGGGGAATGAAGGGTGTTTGATGGTGAATGATGGGACCATCAGGACTGACTTAGCCCAACATCAGCGGAAATGAAGGGGTTGGATGGGGAATGAAGGGACCAGCAGGACCAACCTAGCCAAACATATGCGGGAATGAGTTTAAATGGTGAATGAAGAGGACTTTGTTTGATGGATTTATTCTGTTCTTCATGCATGCATTCATTCAATCTTAGGACTAGTCTTTGGAGGGTGCGCCAGTTGTGAAATGATTAATATGACATGATTTTATGTAAGAGCAGAAAGTCGTAATATTATATGAATTGAGATCGAAAAAACAACTTGTTTTTCTTACAGTGTTATGTTAAATATTTGTCAGCAATGTCAGCCCTTCTGTTTTTGAGTTTCTGTCTCTTCACTTTAATATTTTACCCTTTTTTCATTAACCATTAAGTTCACTCTTTTTTCATTAACCATTACTTACTTTTTTTGTTAACATTTTAATGGAAGTATTCTAATTTCTAATATTAGAAATTTATCGGAAGTAATTTATCCTACATTCTTTTTCGTGCTTCTCAACCTCTTCTACTCTATTCATTCTCATCAGCAGGTTCACATCGCTGACTGTTGCCTTTATATCTCCCAATAGGACAACTTGGCCAGGAGCTATAACAACTTCTCTCAGGTCACTTTCATAATCAAACTCGATCAGGAAGTCGTCTCTAGCGATCCAATTTAATCGATCCAAGTTGTGTTTATGGTCAGGTTATCTGGCTTCTAAATTAGATTATGATTTAAACCGATCAAGTTTTTATCACCTGATGCTCCAAAGTAATGAAGACGATTTGATATTTAATAAACCATGATGTGTTATTTAATAAAGTTGATAAAGGTTTTTGCATATTTCATTCCAAGTATAGTCTCTTTTTTATATACTCATCAATTAATCTACTTATTATTATTTTAAATAAGTAAAGGATTAACTCAAATGTTGAACTTTCTAGATTGTTCTGTTAAATCTCTTTGTTTGTAAACGACATTCTCCACACCTCGGCCAGCGTATTTTATAGTGATGTTGTAAATCCCTGATTGCCTCACGCAATTGTAATCGAAACGGTATGTTATTAGAAGATTTTTTTTTGGGGTGGGGTGGGGTGACTTCCAATCCAGAACTTTGAAGCTCAAGAGTAGGTCAAGAACGAGAATGTTGGGTTGTGTTTTCAAAAATAATCTTTTTTTTTGAGCTTAACGTCGCTTTCACCTGCATGGTCATATCACGACGGGGATGTTACCCTCAATTCGCAAGGAAACTCACAAACCTGTTACCTACATTAACCTCACCCAGCCTGGGTTTGAGCGGAATGCCAGCATCACGAAGTCTAGCCTCGCTGGATAATATTTACTGAGGTTGCCTAACTTCGGTGATCCTACGAGATCCGGTGCACTCAACGCTCTATCGACGCTGGCAATAGAAGATTTTTACTTTCCTTATCTTATAATAAGGAAAGTATTGTATTCGTCGAAAATTTGACCTACCCAGTTTTTCACATTTCTGGACGAATCATGGCCTCAGAATACCAAAAAAGTTGTTTTCAGCCATTGGTCCGTGCGTCTGTCTGTCTGTCTGTCTGTGTGTGTGTGTGTGTGTGAACAGGATATCTCCAGAACGGTAAAAGCTAGAGACTTGAAATTTGGTACACAAATTAATTTTATACACCAGACAAACCACGAAACTTTTGGTTGAAATCGGCCGCATTCTGCGGCGACAGGGCCGCAAATGCTAGCCGCAAGCGCCGCTTCTTTAAATTGGTTAAAGATACAAAATTTTTTAGAGAACAACATTTTCTTAGATTAAAAAAATAATAGGGGTCTATTCTAATCATTTTTTTGATATCTTGAACTTTTTGGAACTCGGCCCCAATTTACCGGTATTTGGGGGGGACCCGCTTTGACTAACTTTTTTATTATTCATCCTACATGGGGGTTGTGACATATCAAATTCAATGATTTTGAAGTGCTGATTACGAATTTGGCATTGGTTTTTAGTTATCTGTTACCGTTGAGTCACCAGTGGCGGAATTCGACTCCTTTTTGGGGATAAGGAAAGTCGTGTGATGTTTACACCAGATTTTTTTATTTGCATTACAATTCTGGCACTCAAAAACCAGAACGATCCGCGTAACAAGACCGGACGAATGGCATAGCTTTTTGGTTCCGTAGGAAGTCCATACTGTTAGATAACAATTGTGTACAGTGCTCATTCGGTCCTGTGTTATCTAACACGCCGGTTGCATATCGATTGGACTGACTAGTCACTGAACGGGTTGATAATAATGGCTTTGGCCACATTGATGTTGATCTGCACCAGTGATGAAGATCGGCAATGAAACATACTAAGCCTGCCTCCGTGGCGTAACAGTTATGACTACTGCCCGCAGTCCAGAGATACTGAGTTCGATTCCCGGTCGGGGGAGAATTTTCTGTTCAGAAAATTCTGTTCCTTCCGAACACATGAGACTGGCGTTTTTTTAATGTGGGTAGCTGTTACGATTACCAGCGAATGGAGGGTAAAACCCCCGTCCTGACTATCTCAAGTCAGGACGTTAAAATCAAATAGAATCTATGGACGTGAAAGGATCCCAGACATTCGATTTGGGCGTTCATATACAGGGTGGGGCAAAAGTCTGGAAACCCCTGAATAACTATCGAATGGCTTCTTAGGTAAAATTAAAATTTTGTAAGGTAAACCGGGCTAATAAGACCTTCTTTTAGAGTGGGGTCGATTTTTGTTACCGGCCCCCATGTCGGGGCCAGGGGGGCCAACTTCATTTTTTTAAATACGAACCCCCACCTTGCGATACATTTTTGAAAAGGTCTTTAAATAAAAAATACATTGGTGCAAATTTTATTTTTTTAATATTAAACTGTTTGCAAATGGCGTCCAACTTTGTGTATGCAGTAAAGTCTGGAAACCCCTGCATATCTTTTGAAAGGGGTTTCTCACTTAATTTAAAATTGTGCACGGTAAGTCGGGGTAATTAGACCTTTCCAAAAATGTATCGCAAGGTGGGGTTTCGTATTTAAAAAAATGAAGTTGACCTCCCTGGCCCCGACATTGGGGCCCGACATTCATTTTTTTAAATACGAAACCCCACCTTGCGATACATTTTTGGAAAGGTCTAATTACCCCAACTTACCGTACACAATTTTAAATTTACTGAGAAAGTCCTTTCGAAAGATATTCAGGGGTTTCCAGACTTTACTGCATACACAAAGTTGGACGCCATTTGCAAACAAATAATATTGAAAAAATAAAATTTGCACTAATGTATTTTTTATTTGAAGACCTTTCCAAAAATGTATCGCAAAGTGGGGGTTCGTATTTAAAAAAATTAAGTTGGCCCCCCTGACCCCGACATGGGGGCCGGTAACAAAAATCGACCCCACTCTAGAAGAAGGTCTTATTAGACCGGTTTACCGTACAAAATTTTAAGTTTACCGAAGAAGGCATTCGAAAGTTATTCAGGGGTTTCCAGACTTTTGCCCCACCCTGTATAATCCTCTCACCATCGTGATATAGGTACAGTGTACACATTATGTGCCTATCTCACGGACACGGAATTATTATTTATTATTATTATGAAGTAGACAGTGCAGGATATAGAAGGACGTACACAGGCGTAAGCTTCGAATTTTCCTTCAATTAACTCAACCTTTTAGTTAACTAGATTCCGGGGTTTACCCTCCATTCGCTTTCTCATAAGAGTCATAACTGAGCCACCCTCATTAACCTCACCCAGCCTGGTCAGAGGGCTGGGAATAGTCAACATCTCCCGATAAACTTCTAATATTAGAAATCGGAAGTATTCATTTCAAATTTCAAATGATTATTGATCCATTTTCTATAATTTTTAACCTTGTATTTTGTTTTGATTTCAGGTGAGTGTACTATACTTTCAGTAGCGGTAGCAAGTATTGAATAATATGCATGTTATGAAAAAGTAAGTAATTAATTTGTCTCTATATTTTTAGTCCAATGTAACAATCGGTGGCGACAAATTCAGGCCCGAAACGATGTACTGCAATGCCTCATTGTGTAGAGTAGAGTTAGGAAAAATAAATACAGGGCCATGCGGCCATGCCTCGGACTGACTCTCGGGTGTAGCCTATCACAACTTCTCTCATACAAAACACAATTTATTTCAACGTTTTATTTCTCTTTCACGTCATCTGACTACGGAACTAAAGGATCGGAGATAGCACGTTCAATACAACAGTTCTCATCGAATCATTGAGAGTAAGCAACGTTCAGCGTGGTGAGGACATGCATTGGTGACCGTTCTGGTTTTATGTCAATCTAATGCATAATAATCATGGATATCCGCACTTTATGCTGGTAATTCTCGTTTTCACTCAGGCTACGTGAGGTTATAAACTCCCGACGTGATATGACCTCAAGTTCAAAGCGATGTTAAAATCCCCCCAAAAAAACTGCCGGAACCTAAAAATAATCGCCGAAAGCAAGCAAGCAACCAATTTAGGGTTAGGTACAGACCAGGATTTAAGAGTCGGTCCTGATTCTGAATAACTTCAGCAGATGAAACGGTATAATGAAAGAAATATAAAGAGCTGGTTATTTGAACTATCATTTCACATTTTTTAGTGGGTAGCATCGACATTACGAGAACTAATGCATCATATCTCCGACCAACAATCATGTTGTCCACTCAACAAACTACCCCAATTTTCCTCACGAGTCCAAGGTAGGTCCCAACATCGAAAGTACCGAGCCGTAAAAATTTCCATCCCGCCGGGATTCGAACATCTGGAGTGCAAGCCGAGCTTGCTACCGCTAGGCCAAGGTGAATAGGATAAAACACGGAAACACCTCCACAAATTCCTCGACGACATCTCTGACTTATATCGGTTTCCTATTGTAAATTAGTAGGATTTTTTTTGTCTTCTGATAAAGGAAGGAAGAAAAATGTGGACAATAAACCGATAAGATCACGCGAGGAGACAAAAATGTAGCCATATAGACTGACCGAGGAATCAGTGAGTTATAGTGTGGATGAGGACCGCTTGTATACTATTATTAAACATATTAGATCAAGTTTTATTTACATAGAATATATACATACCTACATAGAAACTGACATTAATAAAACAAAACTTGATCAAGGGCTGTGCTAATGCCAACGGCATTCTCTTCCGTGAGGCAATCTTACTGGACACTGAACAGTCTGGTACATGGACAGAATGAACCAGGCAGTTTCAGATAGTACAGCGTTGGCGCAGGCCGACAGCAGTTTTCTTTAATTTGGGTTATTATCGTCGCTTTCAACTGCATGGTCATATTGCGACGAAGGTGTTCCCTTCCAGTTGCAGGAAACTCACAAAACTGTTACCCACATTAACTTCAACCAGCCTGGATCCGGCTGGAATGCCGGAGTCTTCACCTCGCTGGACGTTGCTTAAGTTCGGTGATCCTCCGAGAACCGGTGCATTCAACGCGCCATTGATGCTTGCAATGCAGGAGTTTAATTGAATAAAAATAGTTATGATTGTTATGAATCTCTATAGAAAAAAAATCGAGGAGTCATAGGAGATAAGATCCGAATTATGAAATAGGATTAAATTAACCATACCTTTACACGCCTCTGGTGGTAATTTCAACCAATCACATCTTATTTATATCAGGTGAAACGTGATAGTTGCTTGGATTGACAAGTCCTAGATATTTAGGGCGGAATTGATACACAAATTAGGTAATTGCTAGAGTCGGTTTTCCCTGCCTTACGCTCTTACACAGTACGCCACCCGTGACTTAGCGCCACAGAGGTATTACAAAAACGTCGATTAATTTCGCCCTTAATACTGTTTCATAATAATGCGGCCTCTAGTCTCGTGTTTCTGTGTCTTAAGAAAGTTCTATCAATAACAGCATCGTACAACAAGCAGGGTATCCATCAAGTAGTCATCATAATTATTGTTTTATGATTATAATTATTATTCCGGAGTCTGGAGCATAGGCGTCCTTGAGGCCTTGGGTCGCTAGTTGCCTAGGCTTTGCCTCTGGACCAGAGAACAAGTCCTCAACCATGTCAGACCCCGGGCTAAACCTCTAGCTTCCAGCAGGCCAAACCTCTAGTTCGAGTAACACTATCATTTTTTTAACAAAGTTTTTTTACTTTCCTTATCTATAATAAGGAAAGTATTGTATTCGTCGAAAATTTGACCTACCCAGCTTTTCACATTTCTGGACGAATCATAGCCTCAGGATACCAAAAAAGTTGTTTTCAGCCATTGGTCCGTGCGTCTGTCTGTGTGTGTGTCTGTGTGTGTGTCTGTGTGTGTGTCTGTGTGTGTGTGAACAGGATATCTGAAGAACGGTAAGAGCTAGAGACTTGAAATTTGGTATGGAAACTAATTTTATACACCAGACGAACCACGAAACTTTTGGTTGAAATCGGCCGCATTTTACGGCCGCAGAGCCGCACATATTAGCCGCAAGCGCCGCTTCTTTGAATTGGTTAAAGATACAAAAAAAGTTAGAGAACAACTATGTCTTAGATTAAAAAAATAATAGGGGTCTATTCTAATAATTTTTTTGATATCTTGAACTTTTTGGACCTCGGCCCGAATTTACCGGTATTTTGGGGGAAACCCGTTTTGTTTAACTTTTTTATTATTTATCGTAGATGGGGGTTGTGACATATCAAATCCAATGATTTTGAGGTGCTGATTACGAATTTGATATTGATTTTTAGCTAAATGTTACCTTTGAGTCACCAGTGACTTTTGGTCCTGTTCCAATTCCTTATAATTATGATAAGGAAAGTTGTGTGATGTTTACACCAGATTTTTCTCTCATATGATACCTTGTTACAATAGATGAGGCTATGTTCAGTCGACTGTGAAAGTAAAGGGACTCTTTAGTCTCATTCTTGCAGGATAAACAGTGTATTGTATTGTATTTTATCTTGTCCTTTTTTAACAAAGTTTTTTTCTCTCATATGATACCTTGTTACAATAGATGAGGCTATGTTCAGTCGACTGTGAAAGTAAAGGGACTCTTTAGTCTCATTCTTTTGCAGGATAAACAGTGTATTGTATTGTATTTTATCATGTATTTTATCTTGTCCTTTTGTTTTTTGTGTTGTAATAACTGGATTGCCAGCTTTTTTATGAGATTAGTTGTGGCGGTAAAAATCTTTTATTTGCCATTCATCCGATTTCATTTACTAATCTAATTGGTGTATGATTTAGGCTGGAATGATAAATGTCTTTGTAATACTTCTGTAGCACTAAGTCTCAGATTGCGCACTGTCTAAGATGGGAAAACTGATGCGAAGCAAAGTTATCAATTTTGTGCATTAATTTCGCCTTTAGATTCTACATTACTACATCACTCATATTTACAAGACATAATTAAAATAAAAAAAAAATTAGTTGTGCCCCGATACCGCTTTCGCATTACTTCAGGGCACTTTATTTTTACATCCATGCCATTCCGGAAACGGAAAATTTCGGTCAGAAATTTCCGCTCCGGCCGGGATTCGAACCAGCAACATCCGGGTCAGTAACCAATGCTCTTAATCACTGAGCCACGGAGGTCGTGGCTCAGTGGTCAAGTATGGGTTAAGGCACCTAACTTGGATCGGAAAAATATTAGCACCCCCTTAAAATTTAGTGTCTTATGCAATATGGATCACATTTATCGATCTCGAGAACCGTGGTTCATATACTGCACATTGCCTATACATGCGTTTTAAAGGCGTTTTAAACTCCTAAAACGCCTTATCAATTCTTCATTCTCCCCTTCTATCGCTATCAGTTCATTCAGTTCTTTGAGTACTCTTCATTCATTCTGAACACAAAAACCGGGAGTTCAGCGGTATCTTATCGCGTTCGGTCTAGAATTTACATATCGCTTTCAGTTACAATTAAAAAATCGTAATTTACATAATTAAACTGGTAATTTTTAATTCGGAAAATTCATTTATTAATCAGGTCCTTTTCGAGTGTAGTTATTTCTAATTTTAATTAATTAGTTATTTATTTTTAATTTATAGTTTGAATATAAAAAAAGAGATAAATTTATGAAATACGTGCTATCAGTTAGTAATAAATATAGTATGTTTCTATTATTTAATAAAATAAATATATAATTATGTACTTTTTTTAGACTAGGTCCTTTTTTGTGTTCCATAGAAGTGATAGTGATTTAATTTTATCAAATAATTAGTATCTCATTTTAAAATTTTACAATATCTACTATTATATGAACTGTCGATATTGTTTTTTGAACAGTTTTGAATTTTACTTATAGATAATAATCATTTTGTCTAATAATAATCATTTCCATTTAGTCTCTTAAAATTGGAAATTGGTTAGCGTATTTCTGTCAATTTTGTTTCTGGATTCTTTGAATTTCTATTCCAGTGTTTTTTCCTCTTTCATATTCTTCTACTTTTTTTAATTTCAGTAACATTCCCATATTTCCCAGCATGATTGGTTTGGAATGATATATTTTTAGAACCAGAAAGCCCTCATATCCTACAAAGTAAAATCAATGTTTACTGATTTTAACCTTGGGATCAATTACTAAAATAAAGTACTACCCACTTGGCGTACGGGCGCCCCACACCCATTTATACTTCAATTTAATTTAAAATGGTAATTAATTCAAATGTAAATAAAAATCTTCCTCATTCATATTCAATAACTATCCCCTGACATTAAATGATAAGACTAATTATCATTATTGAATGAAATGATAAGGATAAACAAGTGATTTCAAATACATATTAAATGATATCTAATAGTACCTAAACATTTAATTAGATACATCCTATTGATAACATCTTTTCAAACCACCCATAAAACTTTCTATGTATCTATTTCATGAGGTTTCAAGTTCATTTACTGTCATTTTGTATTCATTATTCAAATCAGCCCCAGCCTTTGAAGTGCCCGACAGTTTTACAAACAACTTTTTGTTGTTGTTGTTATAATGTAGATTCTTCACAGAAACTTCTACTTTTTAAAATCTCTGTCGTAAAATAAATAATTGTTTTATTGTAATCTAGTTAGGGATAAACAATTACAAAGTCAAATATGTATAGTTGTATACATTAGATAAATTAATTTCGAATTGCAAGAGAAAGGAAAAATACATCATAATAAACCAGTCAAACTAATTTTTTAAAACATATTAGTCTAGTTTTAGGGCCAAATAATAAAATGAGATTATACAAGAATGAGGAAAGACTGTCCCTCAAGTCTGTCCTTCCACCAGTCTCACATGAGGGACGATCATCCCTCAGCCTCTTTGTAATCTCATTTGACATTGTGGCCCTTATTCTAAGATTAGAATCACCCTTAGTGGCTTTATCGCCTCTAAGGCTGGTTCTACCATTTTATTCATAATAATCTTAAACTTCGGAGCCTTTCTAAAAAAAGTCTCATTTGAAAAAAAGTCTACAACACTAAACATGGTAAATATTGTAATTTTTTCTTCGAACTATTTAGGATTTGTAGTAGAATCTGTATTTAGAAATTCAAATAATATTTTGCCAAAGTGATACTATTTAAAGTGACTAGTGGTTTGACAGAAATGTAAAGAAACGAAGCATTATAACTTGTCATAAATATGCTTGATCCAATGGTCTCGAAAGTTTCATCATTGAATCTATTAGAAGGAATATGTTCAACAAGTTTGACATTTTTATTAATATGAAATATGTTAGAAGGAATATAAGGATATAACTCAGGTGTATCAGAAGTCTGAAGACAAAACAGAATCAGGATGAAAATTAACCAGGTATGTAGATTCTATTATCTTTCTTAGGTACTTCTGTGTAGTTATCGTAACCAACTTATCACCAATCCTTGAAAATATTACATCAGCCAGCTCATTTTAAGATGTAAATTTTTGAATATCGAACTCCCATTCAATTTTTGTCTTTATTGGGTTATCTTATTAATGTTAAACATAAAAAACCTGCCATTCTAAAGTTTGCTCCGCTCGGGTCTCGAACTACCGACCTTTAGAATACGAAACTGCTACCTATACTATTGAGCTACTTGGCTATCCATTATTATTTTGTATGCTACCTATCTTATTTTAAAAATCAAACATCAGTTCCATCACGTTTTTGTTGCCTTATACAGAATGAGGTACTTTGGGCGTGAAAAGTATTCTCTCGTTTTTAGATTTTTCTTATACTTTCAAGCAAGTTCAACTGTAATATGTAAAGAAAAAAAATTAAAAAGTTTTGTTCAAGAATCCAAAATTACGAACTAGGGTTAGCGTAAGTATAGCACGCTCGTTTTGTTTTCCTTGGCGCTGCAAAACTAGCGTTTTGCTTGATGTTTGATAGCAACTTTGAAGGTCGGGGACAATTAATTGTATCAAATAGCAAAGGATATTGTTGTAAAAAAAACTGCATAAAAATCACCAAAGCCAAGTTCACAGGAAGCTGAAGGCATCTCCCCCCATCCAGAAATCCTCTCCGCGCCTGCTCCAGTGCTCTGATCCTGAGATCCTCCCGGCACTTGAGCTTCCGTTCCCACGGCCTTGGGTTCTAGCCCCGGCCTGGGCTCACATATTGGGGGAGCAGATAGTCCCCTGCCAGGAGACGCATGGTACCTCGTGTGCTATATTGAGCCGGAGTCTACCAGCTGCTTCCCCTCTTTTTTTTTTGGGAATTCAGTGAGAGGGAGAGGCGCCTTCCCTGTTAGTTTATTTATAATAAGGACATATCTACAAACAAATAAAGACGAAAATTTAAAAGGCTCGGATTTCCCACCACTATTCTGAATACAGTGCTCTATAAAGGTCGTTAAAGTAGGACCTCATTTGTTCGTTCTTCGTCACAGTCTCAATAATAATATTACTCTTTAGTGGAACGTACGTTAATGCTTAAAGCATTTTCTACCACCTAATCCTCAGAGTCTTACTATTATGTTGTCAGAAACTCAAATAAAAGAGGAGAAATTCATGCATTGGGTGGGATTTGAACCAACATATCCTCACGCTCCCTGAATTACCAGACTATCGTCTGGTATCGTCTTAACCACTTGACTACTAATTACACGTTCTAGTAACCACTCAATCATCTTTGTCCAAACATGGAATATTTTACGAGTAAGCAATGCGAAGCGCCAGAAATCTTGCACTATAAGTCAGCTGTTTCATTTTTTATGTCTCTATGTGTCGTACACCTGTTAGCTAATCCTTGAGTATACGGATTAGATCTGCAAAGGTCGACCCTGGGAAATGTTTCATATGGGAGCTATGGTTTCTGTTCTTCCATGTTTTCATCTGGTCCTTTGTATACAATCAGACGTAGCTCCTTCATTTGTTTTATTGTTGTTGTTGTTGTTGTTGTTGTTGTTGTTGTTTTTTTTTTTTTTTTTTTTTTTATTAAGATGAGTGTTCCACACACTTATCTTTGAAAAAGTTACAATAATTATCATTATAGCTCGAAATGCTTCATTTACATACAGCGTTCGTAGGCCGGAACTTGGCCTGGCACACTGTCGTTAAAGTAATAAAATTAAAATGGATATTTTCATGCCCTTTGCTGTAGAGACGACGGGTTCGTTGGGAGCTGAAGCAAAGAGCTTGGTGAACGTGTTGGGGTCAAGGCTAGTGGAAAAATCAGGTGATGGGAGAGCAAGTTTCTATCTATCACAAAAAATAAGTCTAGCAATTCAAAGAGGAAATGCGGCGGCAGTTGTGGGCTGTGTGCCCCTATATTTACAATATTTACATCTTAACTCCTGTATGCATGAAACCCCTTTCTCATTGTAAACAATCATGTATAGGACAGCAGTTATTATCTGCGCCTGGAATGTCGAAATTCTACGGAAATACCATGTACACTTTAAATACAAGACATACGGAAACCCTCGTGCTTGAAAAGGTTATGTTACTATGGTGCTACTTTATCTCTAGTTAATTATAATAACTCTTAATGTAATTACGTACCTATTTAACTACTACACCTTATTAACTAGTTAATTAATTAAACTGTTAGTAGTAGCTCCAGTCACGAAGATAATTTCATCAGTAAACAAGTAAACATAGCCTCCTACTAGGCCACGGTGACTACTTCATTTAACTGTTATAATTAAAAAGTTATCATATACGTGTTAATCACTTTTGCGATATCACATCTACTCAAAATCGCTTTACTAAATCTACGCTGAAACCGGGACTTGAACCACCGACCTCCAGGTTACAAGTACGCCGTCTCATCGATCAAGCTATACAGAGGTTGGTAACTGTTATAATTCTACCAATAGAACACTAATGAAAACAGTTCTTGTCGCCAATATCAGCAATAGATTGAGACGGCACTAATTAATTGGACAGATTGGTTCTCTCTCTCAGTTCTCAAGAGTGTCGGTTTACTCCTAGGTCCTTGGTTCAATGACAGGAATGAAAAACAAATTAGTTTCCCGCTGTTGTTTCACTAGGAGGAACATTTCCATTGAGTCTGTTCACTGCTGTTGTCTTAGTGGCTTGTTGTTGTTGTTGTAGTAAATCTGAGGAATGACTATGCTCAGGGGCAGAGCTTAAAAGACGAAAAAAGAGGTTCTAAAAAATATTTGCACGAGACTTTCATGAAATACTGTTGCGATTGCCCCTGCAATTTTTTTTTTTATATTTCTGTCGTGTGACTGTCGTCTCGAGACAGGGAGTCAGTCCCATTACGCTTACGCGTCATGTAATACTTTCTTTTCTAATTGGTACATTTATTATATTTATAAGTTGACGGGAGATATACCCATTTTACAAGTATCTCTAAACTATTTAAAACGTAAAACTAAATCTAAAGTTTAAAAATGATAGACCTCTAGTAGGTAATGAAAAAATCGAGTAACTTAGTACAATAAAAAAAATATATTTGTTTAAAAGAGAGAAGAAAAAAAATATTGCACCTATTCCATGTATTACAATTATTGATGCAAATAAATAACAAATTTCTTCAATGAAGACTGTTAGCACGAGTAAGAGCTATTTTAAGTAGTATAATAATTTATGTACGCTATAGATTCTATAATTAATATAAGTATTAGCAGTAGAAGTGAAGGTCGCGGTCGCATGCAAGTTGAGACTTGCTCTTCTCATGAGTGTTATCACTGAGGAGGGGCCCGGCGCACAAGATTGCGACAATGGCGGTCTGAGATTCCTGGCGGGTGGGTCAGTTCAGTCATCTACCACAGAAAACAATCTCGTTATGTCACATTATCCTTAGCTCTGTGGTACGTTACCCGCTTGCCATGCGGAAGGTCCCGAGTTCGAACCCCCAAACTGACAAGAAAATAGTACTCAAAATTTGGTTACAGTTGTGTAAAGGATACCGTCCGGTGCACTCGTGTTGACCCAGCACCTAAATGGGAAGTATTATATCACTTCTCGCCCATCAGAGGGGAGACATATACTACGGCATGGGCAGGCTACGACACAGACCATAAGTGTCTACAGTAGCTGCTGTTTCATGGCTACGAAATAAGAAAATTGTGAAATACTCATCTTAAAAAAATAAAGAATGTCTATTCCGGACCCACTCAGGCATAGGGTGAGGTTGATGTGAGAACCTGGTTATTTCTATCGAACAGAGTGGTTAACTCTTGGTGTGATATACTCACTGAAATTTAGAGGGTTAGGTTAGGTATTAGAAAATAAGTATTAACCTCGCCTTGTGGTTGCCTTCCACCAAAGAGTTCCGTGGGCCAGAGATGTCGATCCAACCATCTCTGAGAAACCTACTGTTCTTGCAACATGTTAACAGTAGTCAGTAACGCAACATAATTTATATATCTGAGAACAGGGCACAGCTACTCCCTAAAATCCCCAGGAAAAATGGGCGATAAAAAAATACATAAAAAAAAACAGAATCAATAAATCTCTGGCATTGTTCGCAATCTTAATGGCATTCTTGGTAGATATGGAGCTGCTGAACTGAGGCTAATGGGCCGGAGAGTTGACGCAAGACATATCTGTGCTAGCACTAAGGCACGAATTAATGAACTCTGCTGGGGTGGACACTGTTACTATAAGCCAGCGTCGATGGTGCGTTGAACGAGCGGTTCTCGTAGGATCACCGACGTTAAGCAACGTCTAGCAAGTTAACACTTCCGGCCCAACCCATGTTTGTAGAGATTAATGTAGGTACAAGGTTTTAGAGTTTCCTACAAATGGAGGGTAACACCCCCGTCGTGATATGACCATGCAGTTGAAAGAGACTTTAAACCCAAATTTATTTAAAAAATAAAAAAAATTTCTAGTACCTATCTGATTTCAGATATGTGATTAGCTGTATCATTGGATATAACAATTAACAGTCTCTGAATTAGCGTCCTTTATAGCGTCCGTTACAGAAACCTTTCTCACTCTCATAATCCCCAAATCTCTGTTTCAACTGTACTCTGATCGGGCTATTTGGTAAACTAACACTTATGATTGGGATATCTGAACGAAATTTGACGGTTGAAAGGAAGATTTGGTGTTTTTTAAATTTCTGGAATGAAGCCCTAGTGATAATATCTGTAAGACCAAAAAATAATATGTATATTAATGGTAAATCTGACTCAGTAGCTAGATCAGTATAGGTAGCATACAGATAATAAACTCTTTATTACTTGAAGCAATAAATACCTATTAGTGTCCGTAGAAAACTGAAAACAGTAAGAAAAGAATAATACGACATGAATTAATTGAACAGGAAGGATAGATTGATGGGTACTTAGTAGTATTTTAGCAACCAAGGCTGGGTGAGGTTAATGTGGATTTTAATCAGTACATTAAAAGCAAATAGAATCAATAGACATGAAAGGCGCCTAGACATTGGGTCTGGGCGTCCATCTAATCCTCTCACCACCGTGATCGGAATTTTTTTTTGCAATTGTTTCTTTAAGCTCTAAGCGTTTAAAGGTAAAATTAACGATATTAAATAAAATATTATTGATAATCGTAATAATTGTTGCTATTTGTAAAAACAGGATTAGAACTTGGAATTATTGTGACCGGAATGTGACCCGTACAGAGTAGTATAGGTCTGCCCTACCCATAGGTTCCATCCACCCAATGCCCCCACATTGGATTAACAGTCTTCTGACCACATAGACCAATATTCCACGGGTCATCATCGGAATCGATTCGGCGCGGTGTTTCGATTCGATATTATTTCCTGGATTAAGACAAAAAAACCAAGACTTCCATTGTGTTGTGAACTTATATGAATGAATAGAGCTGAGTGGTTTAGATATTCATGTGGTCTAAAATTATTCAATTTTCATTTTTTTTTACATATCAAAATAATAATAAAATACAATACTTTCCTTATTATAGGATAAGGAAAGTAAAAAAACTCTGTGGAAGGTAGCCATCAAGCGAGGTTAATGCTCAAAGCATTTTCAGCCACCTAACCCTCAGAGTCTTATTATTACACGTCACATGCTCAAATTAATGAGTAAAAATTCATGCACTGCTTGGGATTCGAACCAACAAATCCCTACCCTGCCTGGATTACCAGACTAACGCGTTAACCACTTGACCACCAGTGCACTTTATTAAGATGAGTGTTTTACAGCCTTTTTTTTCGTAGCCATGAAACATGAACTACTGTAGACGCTTGTGGTCTGTGTTACAGCATCCCGTAGTATGCTTCCCCTCTAATGGGAAATATGGCCTCCCCATTCAAAGAGAGACTCTGAGGGTTAGGTGGTTGAAAATGTTTTTAAACAAAGAGAGAGAAAAAATCCAGCAGGTTCTCTGGGGCACGACATCATTGTGCTGGCTAAATTACCTGCCACGGTGTGGTCTCGAACCCCCACCCCGAAGTTCCTGAGGCAGGAAATCATATCCTGCACTTCCGGAAGTAGCATCCTCAGGTCCTGAGGTCCCTCTTCTCCGCGCAATGTAGACCGTCATAAATTATCTGCTTCTAAGGATTCATACTCAGTCCCTTGTGCACCCTAAACATGTGTTTGTTCAACTTTTTTTGATTTATTTTATTCTTCAAAACAATTTATTAACCAAATATTATAACATGTGATAAAAACTTAAAAATATTGAAAAAAAAAAAAAAATATTGAAAAAAAAAATATCTTTTTTACAATTTGTTTTGTTATCTCTGCAACTTGACCCCGATTTATCAGTTTGTACCTACATTGTTACTTCTGTAATTATGACTAATATTTTTAAATTATTTTGCATAACTAATTAAAAAAATCACAGTACCTACTAAAAATATTCTGCAATTATAAGAAATATATTTATTTTTATTCTCTGTTTTGTTGATAACATGAAAGATAACATAAACAAATAACTCAATCACATTTTTACAAGAGATCGTTTTATACTCGTAATCAGTTCACGCAGATATCTAATTTATCAAATTAGCAATAATTAATCATTTCCTGATGAAAAAACAATTCATATTCTTATCAGTGGTTCCATTGTTATACACCAGAGTCCAGTACTGAGCCACAGTCAAGGCTTATCAATGCAATAAAATTTAATTTCAGTGTGATGGAAAGATTGCAAAAGGGAACTTTGATTAACAAGATCGCGTGCCTCCTGTAGATTTCTAGGGCAGCAAGATCGCTCGCAAATCAGTTTTGATAAACGATCTATTTTTCTAACTTCGTTCGTTTGCTAGTGATCGTGCAGTTCATCTATTTCTAGTTAAATAATAATTTTAATCCTAGACGTATTTAGGATTCATACTTAAGATTAAGTTCTATTCTGTAATAATAAAATTGAGGTAATAACAATCATAGTGAACAGTCATATCCGAATTATTAAGAATAACTATCGTCTATAAAAATAATTGTGATACTATTGATGTTCTTAAATGTTTCAAAAAAAAAAAAAATATTTCATCTAGACATTGAGTACAAGCAAGGAGCGTCTTTTTTTTATTAAAAAAAAAAAGAAAAGATAAGACGAGTGTTTCACAGCCGTTTTTATTTCGTAGCCATTAAACAGGATCTACTGTAGACGCTTGTGGTCTGTGTTATAGACTTATACCCATCCCGTAGTATGCCTTCCCTCCGATGGGCGAGAAGTGACACAATACTTCCCAAATAGGTGCTGGGTCAACACGAGCGCAACGGTAGGTATCTCTTACAAACATTTGTAAACAAATTAAGAATACAATTTTTTGTCGGCACGGGGGATCGAACCTGGGACCTTCCGCATGGCAAGCGAGTGCTTAACCACTAAGCTAAATGCGTAATATCTTAAAAGGCCAGGATAAACAATCCGACTAATCGAGTGAAAGCACGACTTGGTGCCAATCATTTTATTTTATGAAGAGCCAAGTGAAATTGCCGAGTTTTAAAAGGTTTTTTTATATAGTTGTTTATCATTTGTTGAACATTAGAGTGTGCCTAACGAGCTCTCTAAATGCTCTAATGACGGCAAGTATCTTCGTGCTACCTGGAGGTGTAGATCATGTATCTTCATATAAGCCGGGGTTTAGCTCCGCTCTGTGTGGCTAAGTTTCAGTCTCGTGTACAGTATGAAACTTACTTTACTACTAGATTACTAGATGTATTGATTTTTCTTCAGTCAAGTCAAGTTCAAATTGAAATTTTCAAAGTTGGTGTTTTCTTTTGAAGACTTCTGGTTCATTCGACAAGCTGAGTTGTCCTTTTTTCCGACTACCTTACCCATTTCTTTTGCCATATTGCCAAAAAAAACTTCTTTTTTAATTTGACAAAACAGTTCGAAAGAAATTTAAGACACATGCTTACAATATAGTGCGAAGAATAATAGTTTATTTATTACTGAGAATCCATGTAGACATTGATTTCTGTAGAGCGGATCCTCTACGAATAGACATTGGGTTCGCAATGTGCAAATATTTTTACGACATCCTGTGTCCGGCCATACACTATCGGATATGGAACTCGTTGTACTTTGTCTGTCTGTCCGTCACGTGTACATAATTATTATCTATGTCTATATCTCTGTCCACCACGTCATTTTACTATCTAAAATCTACGTACGTATAACTTATACTACGTATGCATAATTATATATATCATCAAGTCTTTCATACACTGAATCTATTCAGGGGTCTCAGAACAGTCTGGTGATGAATCTTCTGCCTGTTTGGTCTCAGTGTTCATTTTATCGTCGAAACGCAACACTTATGAAACCCAACACTCATAACACTTCATGTTCCCAAAACCAACTCTCAAAATCTAATGTTCATAAAGCCAACACTCATAACACCTAATGTTCATAAACACTAATACACTCATAACACCTAATGATCCTAAACCCAACACTCATAACACCTTATGTTCATGAATTTATAACACTCATAACACCTTATGTTCATGAATTTATAACACTTAATGGTCGTAAACCCAACACTCATAACACCTAATGTTCATGAACCCAACACCTATGTGATATGAAATTAAGTTAATGACTAATGTGAACAATCGTCAGTCCTTGTGTGGACTGCACGAGACCTTAAGAGTCAATTTTCTGCATAAAATATTTCATTTCCATGAATTCCATTAATGTTATTTCCAAATCACACCTCGAAGTGAATCTATAATGGTCTAACGCCAATATTTTATCTTGGAATCTCATTCAGGAATGTCTTTGTTTCTCTTCGATATTACGAATATTTTCTTACTTGACCTCAGTATAGCTGGATCGATAAGGCGGCGGACTCGTGACCTGGAGGTCGATGGTTCGAGTCCCAAGTTAAGCAAAGATTTATTAAAGCTAGTTTGAGTAGTTGTGACATCACGAAAGTGTGAGTAACACAAATAAGATAACTTTTTACTTTCCTTATCTTATAATAAGGAAAGTATTGTATTCGTCGAAAATTTGACCTACCCAGTTTTTCACATTTCTGGACGAATCATGGCCTCAGGATACCAAAAAAGTTGTTTTCAGCCATTGGTCCGTGCGTCTGTCTGTCTGTCTGTCTGTGTGTAAACAGGATATCTCAAGAACGGTAAAAGCTAGTAACTTGAAATTTGGTACACAAATCAATTTTATACACCAGACGAACCACGAAACTTTTGGTTGAAATCGGCCGCATTCTGCGGCCACAGGGCCGCAAATGCTAGCCGCAAGCGCCGCTTCTTTAAATTGGTTAAAGATACAAATTTTTTTAGAGAACAACATTTTCTTAGATTAAAAAAATAATAGGGGTCTATTCTGATCATTTTTTTGATATCTTGAACTTTTTGGAACTCGGCCCCAATTTACCGGTATTTGGGGACGACCCGCTTTGACTAACTTTTTTATTATTCATCCTACATGGGGGTTGTGACATATCAAATTCAATGATTTTGAAGTGCTGATTACGAATTTGGCATTGGTTTTTAGTTATCTGTTACCGTTGAGTCACCAGTGGCGGAATTCGACTCTTTTTTTGGGGGATAAGGAAAGTCGTGTGATGTTTACACCAGATTTTTTTATCTTACTTACATATATGTTGACATTGGTAAATCTATTTCATGTCTATTGCCATTATTTTTAGTATCAATGCTCAGTCCCGGTAGCTGTAGTGGTCGAGGGGTCGCCGGTCGGTCTGGTATTCTAGAGTTCGCGGGTTCGATCCCAGCCTAGATAGTTTGTGTCTTGCCTAATGCATGGACTTTTCCTCATTTTATTAAATACAATGGTACATTTTTGGTGTGGATTGAAGGAATTTGATCAACTAATGAGATTTTTTCATCTTGTAAGGGCCTTTTTTTTTCTGATGTCAACTTTCTTTCATGCTCAGGTTTCACATTTGAGTGTTGATAATTCTTGTGGATACTTGTTGTTGTTGATATTTTTTATTGTTGTTGATATTTGTTGTTATTTCTTGTTGATGTTATTGTGAAGTACAACAACAACATGTGTCTCTGTCCTTGTCCTCAGTTGCTTCCTCGTTATCACTTAAGTCTTGTGTATTCTATGTCTCACTCAATCAATATGTAATTATGTTTTACCATGATGAGTTCAATATTGACACCATTAAACATTAGTTCAACTTAAATAAATACAAGTGCATTAGTAATGTTTTAATTTGGGTCTAATAGTTCATTCGTGATTGCTTTTTTGTTATCTGACCCAACTTCATTCGACACCTAAATGAGTGTATTTACCTTTTAAAAAAGAAGGTTGTTCACGTCAATTATGAGTAATTTCGTTTCTTCCATTTATTTGGATTTTAAAATTGAGGGTAGTATGATTGGTCAAGGCACTTGTATTTAATAAGTTATCAGCTATTAAAATTCATTAAGTTTTGATTTGAAAGTCCTACAGGTTTTTCAATTTATATGACTGTATAATGTATTATAATTAATCAAATAATCATATATTCATCATTTTTATTTTATTAAAATAACGTTAAAATAAAGTAATGTATTTGTAAGCAGTACATAAAATTTATTCATAGTGAGGACATTACCTAACTTAAACAAAAAAAAAATCAACTCCCTCATACATCATGCAATACATGAAATAAATTAATCAATTCCCTTTTCAATATATTAAATTAAAAAAAAAAAAAATCAATCACTTCAGAACTAGCCCAGGCAAATTAGTGCTCTAGCGTCAAAAAATTGCTCAATAGCTGGAAATCGTTTTAAACCATTAAAGGGGTCCTGAATAATGGGTATATGAGTTTGCGACGGATTTTAGGTTGTGCTTCCGAGTTTAGGGCCTAAATAGTGCAAATTTTTTGCACTTTTTTTAAAATTGCGCTTATAACTCAAAATGTATTTATTCTACAGAAAATTTTACTCAGTTCTCATCTAAGGAACATAAAATTATGCGTCTAATGACGTTTGAATCATTAAAAAAAATTAAGCCGTTCAGCCACAATCGCTCCTCAAAGATGGGTGGTTTTTTCAAACATAGCTCAAATTTTGAAAATTCTCAACTTTTAACGCCTGTAGGTCAAAAAGGACTGCACCAATTGAAAAATTTAATAGAATCGCACTTGTAGAAAATGTAATTTTAAGTAAAATACTGTTTGAAATTTGAAATTTGCTCACTCCAGTGCTGAGATATGATTTTTCGTCCCTAGCGCCAAATTTCCGCTAAGGCAGTGCAACGCAAGAAACTTCATCTGAACTCTAAAATTCTCATATTCTTACAACTTTTCAAGCAAAATTGAACGTAATCTATTGAATTCAGTCGAATAGGTAATTTAAAATTTTGAGAAACTTGCACTGAATTTTACTAAGATCTTCACTGAACATGTTGTGATTTCAAGACAGCTGGCACACTATGGAGGATGTAACTTGTTTTATATGCGGGAACATTGTGCAAGAAGGAATATTAATAATAATATAATAATAAAAATGCATTTTCTTTGTGTTGTTATGTCACAGTTTTAGTGGGTAGCGCAGAATCATAGAACTTTGCCAGTTTAATTTACAATATCTTGTATTATTTGTGTGCCTATGATTCAGCCACTGGTCGCTGCTTCATATCAAAGCAGCTACTCTTTTTTCCTCACGACTCACGAAGTATGAGTGGACCCCGAACATCCAAGTACAGAGCTACAGAGCAGAAAAAATCCCATCCCGCTGGGAATTGAACCCAGGTCACCATGCGTGCAATGCCTAGCGCGCTAACTCACTCGGCTACAGTGACTACAACATATTAAAGGCAAAGATAGAGGAATATTAAAGGAAAAGTCACTTCGAATGTTCATTGAGGACAGCAGGAGGAGAAATGATGTGCATCACACGTGGTTACAGACTCAAAGATCTGTTATACTTCACGAGAAGTGTCGCAAAGGTGTCTACACGAAGGAGTCAAACACTGTAAAGGCCGAAAAAGAAGCAAGAAACGGAAGCCGTGTGACAAGAGGCCGTGAGGAAATACCAAAATTCAACTTCAAGGAGCTCTGCTTCTACTGTGGAAAAGATGCCTCTGAAAGCTTCAAGGTTAAACAGAAAAAGCTTCCTCTTCATAGACGTGAAATTCAGACACAAGAAATAATGCAAAAAATTAAAGGTTCTGCAATTGCCAGAGGAGATGAAATGGGGGCGGTGGTATTGCGTAAAATGGCAACTGAATCAGAACTCGTAGCCGCTGAAGGCAAGTACGATTCTTGTCGTGGTATGTTCTTTAATTCACGCCCATCTATGGATCCTGATGCAGCTCAAGGTATATCTGGACGAGGGGAGTGAATTAATGTAGTAACTGGGGCTTTGAAGCCGAAAGACCTAAGTTTCCCAGTTACTGGGGTTTAACGAAGAAAAGGCCGCTGGTTCAATAACGCTACTACGAAAGGTGTAGGTGTATTAAAGAGTATTAAATTTACACGGAAAGATAAAAGGAAGAAATAAACTACTACTATGAAATGAGATTGGATGATCTTACCTTGAGTACTTGTACCAAGTACTTACGCCTTTACAAGGGGATCAAAGGTGGTAGATCGAGGAAGGAGAGAAGACGTACCCTGACCACTGGTTGTTACAATCTGAACGAGGCATCGTCGTTCCCAATCTATCGTACCGAATCTCTGGCTTTCTTTGTAAGATCATATGATATGCCTATCATCTGATATCGAAGTGTTATCTCTAACAGTTAGGGGCGTAGAGATCGAGTGATATGCGCGGGGTAAGTTTGGAGTCAATTCAAACTGGAGTCACATGGCGTGAACAGGGAGAGTTCGCTCAAACTGGTCACTAGTGGGATTGATTTCACCTTCAGTATGGAGGTTCTAGGTACTAACGACTTCTTAGGAGTGAAGCACTGAATACCCCCCCATAGCATGGAACGTATCATGGCCTTATCATCACTAAAAATTCATTAACTCAATTCGTATATGACAACGCCGATATAAACATGGATACCATTGATGGCCATGAAAAGTGGTTCACTCCTAAGAAGTCGTTAGTACCCAGAACTTCCATATATCTTTTCCACAGTAGAAGCAGAGCTCCTTGAAGTTGAATTTTGGTATTTCCTCACGGCCTCTTGTCACACGGCTTCCGTTTCTTGCTTCTTTTTCGGCCTTTACAGTGTTTGACTCCTTCGTGTAGACACCTTTGCGACACTTCTCGTGAAGTATAACAGATCTTTGAGTCTGTAACCACGTGTGATGCCCATCATTTCTCGTCCTGCTGTCCTCAATGAACATTCGAAGTGACTTTTCCTTTAATATTCCTCTATCTTTGCCTTTAATATGTTGTAGTCACTGTAGCCGAGTGAGTTAGCGCGCTAAGCATTGCACGCATAGTGACCTGGGTTCAATTCCCAGCGGGATGGGATTTTTTCTGCTCTGTAGCTCTGTACTTGGATGTTCGGGGTCCACTCATACTTCGTGAGTCGTGAGGAAAAAAGAGTAGCTGCTTTGATATGAAGCAGCGACCAGTGGCTGAATCATAGGCACACAAATAATACAAGATATTGTAAATTAAATATGAGAATTTTAAAGTTCAGATGAAGTTTCTTGCGTTGCACTGCCTTAGCGGAAATTTGGCGCTAGGGACGAAAAATCATATCTCAGCACTGGAGTGAGCAAATTTCAAATTTCAAATAGTATTTTACTTAAAATTACATTTTCTACAAGTTCGATTCTATTAAATTTTTCAATTGGTGCAGTCCTTTTTGACTTACAGGCGTTAAAAGTTGAGAATTTTCAAAATTTGAGCTATGTTTGAAAAAACCACCCATCTTTGAGGAGCGATTGTGGCTGAACGGCTTAACTTTTTTTAATGATTCAAACGTCATTAGACGCATAATTTTATGTTTCTTAGATGAGAACTGAGTAAAATTTTCTGTAGAATAAATACATTTTGAGTTATAAGCGCAATTTTAAAAAAAGTGCAAAAAATTTGCACTATTTAGGCCCTAAACTCGGAAGCACAACCTAAAATCCGTCGCAAAACTCATATACCCATTATTCAGGACCCCTTTAATGGTTTAAAACGATTTCCAGCTATTGAGCAATTTTTTGACGCTAGACCCCATTTTAGCACTAATTTGCCTGGGCTAAACATGGATATTTTCAATTTTTAATGAATTCTAGAAGTGTCCCTTAATTTTCAAAAGTGAATGTGTGATTTTAGTTATGAGACTTCGGAAGAATTTTCCTGTGGTGAGTGGGTTATCTTGAACAATTTTTGTTGTTGTTTTTTTTTAACAATATCACAAAACCTTAATTTTTTAAGTTAATTTTTTTTTCATATAGCCCTCACAATTCACAGAGCCTCGAAGAAAACAAGGTAATTTGAGATAGAAAATTTACGTTATCAAAAATTCCTTGCTCTGGGAGGGAATCGAAATCACAATCTAGGGTGTTGAATAAGAAACAATATCCTCAACGCCAAACAGATTGACAAACCTCCATCATCAAGGATTTTTTTTAAAAAGTAGTTGTGCCTCGGAACCTCTTTATAATAAAAATATAAATTATTGCACGTCCCTAAACAAGATAAAAAAAAGTTCAGTGTATTTTACCTTTACATTAATGCCATTCTGGAAACGAGAAAACTCGGTCAGAATTTTCCTCTCCGGCCGGGATTTGAACCCGCAACCTCCGGGTCAACAGACTAGGATTTGAAGGAATTTTACCAAGGTTTAACCCTTTTTTCCCTTGTAAGCAAGTCTGTACTCGTTTATCTGTAGAAAGTAGCTCACCAGGGTTTAGCAACTTGTCTACTAGCTGTAAGTAGCTGACCAGAGTTTAGCAACTTGTCTACTAGCTGTAAGTAGCTGACCAGAGTTTAGCAACTTGTCTACTAGCTGTAAGTAGCTGACCAGAGTTTAGCAACTTGTCTACTAGCTGTAAGTAGCTGACCAGAGTTTAGCAACTTGTCTACTAGCTGTAAGTAGCTGACCAGAGTTTAGCAACTTGTCTACTAGCTGTAAGTAGCTGACCAGAGTTTAGCAACTTGTCTACTAGCTGTAAGTAGCTCACCAGAGTTTAGCAACTTGTCTACTAGCTGTAAGTAGCTCACCAGAGTTTAGCAACTTGTCTACTAGCTGTAAGTAGCTCACCAGAGTTTAGCAACTTGTCTACTAGCTGTAAGTAGCTGACCAGAGTTTAGCAACTTGTCTACTAGCTGTAAGTAGCTGACCAGAGTTTAGCAACTTGTCTACTAGCTGTAAGTAGCTGACTAGAGTTTAGCAACTTGTCTACTAGCTATAAGTAGCTGACCAGAGGTTCTCGCCTGTTATCTTCGCACATTAAATTGTTTATTGACCGTGTATATCGCTATGAACACGATTGCATCTTGGATAGTTTTTACTGAATCAAGTCCGCTGAACCTTCATTAGAACATGGCCTGCTGAAGAATTTAACAACTAATTTATGCTAATTGATGACGAAGCAAGATTTGGAGAAGAACTAGACTGGAAAATTCAGAATCATGCCTTGGAAACTGTGAAGATTTTTTTTTTTTATGCTTTACTAGGAGGACAGAGTACAATGGTAAAAATTAAGAAAAAACAAACAAAAAGGACAAAATAAATAAGTAAAAAAGAAAATAACAATAATGTCCTACCTAAAGGGCGGGGTTATTGCCTGTGGCAATCAAAAAGTCCAAACGCAAAAAAGATTGCGTATGAACGGTTTCTGTATGTGATGTCAACACTACTCAAACTCACTTTACTAAATCTTTGCTGAACTTGGGACTCGAACCACTGACCTGCAGGTTAGGAGTGCGCCGCCTTATCGATGAAGCTACTGATTTTGATCGTTATGAATGTCGGTCCTTTGTGTCTAAGAAAAGCCAGCAGGCGGGTTTTTTTCACATAGAATTTAGCCTGAATTTGAAGGAAGAAGAATTCGTTTATTTTATTTTTATTTAGTTACACCTTATTTATTTTTTATCTTTCTCTTATTTTCGTTGTTTTTTTATTCTATTTCAGCCAATTATATTTCATTATTTGTATTAATAAGGTATTGCTTCAAATCTCGCTTCATTTTATTTTCATTGGGAATATTTGAATATTGTAAAACATTTAAGGCAATTTGATGTTTGGTTAACCTTACGCCATAATTGTTGGTTAACCTTACGCCATAAAATGTCGGTGTTATATACAGGGTGTCCCACCAAACTTGGACACTTCAAATTACTCGGCCCCTGAAAGAGTTTTTGAAAAATAAAAAAATCTAGGGTACATGTGCTAATTATGCGGTTTCAGTTATGAATTTTTTTTTATACAGGGTGGTTCAAAAGTCAGAAATTGAGGTGTCAACTTTCGATTTTTAAATGAATCGACCTGAATTTTATTTGATAATTTTACTTCTAAATGATTCCTGAGTACTTTTTTAAACAAAAATATTACATACAGGGTGGTTTTTTTTCGACCAATTTTTTTTCTAAATCTTGAATAACTCAAGTTCGGTTAATTTTTTCGATAACAAGAATAGAATGTTTTTGTGTAATGAATACACGCACTTTCAATTGGCATCAAAAAAATTTATACAGGGTGGTTCACAAGTGAAATAATGACTTGATTTTTTTTAAAACCGAGTTTTTTTAATTTTTTATTTAAGATTAATAATTCTCGTCTAATTTTACACATTTTTCGTTAGTCATATCGAAAAACAAAACTAAAGTGTTGTACAGGGTGAGACATAATTTTTTTGTAACACCCTGTATATGGGCAGTCAAAGAGACGCAAAATTAAATATAAAGACTAAATATGCAAGAAAAACTTTGATTTTTAATTAAACTAAAAAGTTATGGTGTTTTTACTAATATAGTCGCATGGACCACCCTGTAGATATTTTCTTAAACCATCATATGGGTAGTCGAAACTGTCTAAAATTCAACGAGGAGTCCAAATCTGAAATAAAAAAAATGAATTCAAAAAGCCATGCTCAATTTTGTGTCTACACCTACCTACTTTTTATTTCAAGTTTTAAAATCATTCAGTGTGGACACCAAATTGAAAATGGCTTCAAATTCGTGTTTTTTACTTATTTTTCCCACATGATTCGAAGTGTTCGTTGAATTTTATACAACTTAGAGTACCTACATGATAGTTTAAGAAAATATCTACAGGGTGGTCCATGCGACAATATTAGTTAAAAAACCATAACTTTTTAGTTTAATTAAAAATCAAAGTTTTTCTTGCATATTTAGTCTTTATATTTAATTTTGCGTCTCTTTGACTGCCCATATACAGGGTGTTACAAAAAAAATATGTCTCACCCTGTACAACACTTTAGTTTTGTTTTTCGATATGACTAACGAAAAATGTGTAAAATTAGACGAGAATTATTAATCTTAAATAAAAAATTAAAAAAACTCGGTTTTAAAAAAAATCAAGTCATTATTTCACTTGTGAACCACCCTGTATAAATTTTTTTGATGCCAATTGAAAGTGCGTGTATTCATTACACAAAAACATTCTATTCTTGTTATCGAAAAAATTAACCGAACTTGAGTTATTCAAGATTTAGAAAAAAAATTGGTCGAAAAAAAACCACCCTGTATGTAATATTTTTGTTTAAAAAAGTACTCAGGAATCATTTAGAAGTAAAATTATCAAATAATATTCAGGTCGATCCATTTAAAAATCGAAAGTTGACACCTCAATTTCTGACCTTTGAACCACCCTGTATAAAAAAAATTTCATAACTGAAACCGCATAATTAGCACATGTACCCTAGATTTTTTTATTTTTCAAAAACTCTTTCAGGGGCCGAGTAATTTGAGGTGTCCAAGTTTGGTGGGACACCCTGTATATTGTATGTCTTTAATTGTAATATTATTTACTTATTTAATATTATTTACTTGTAATATTATTTACTTGTGTAAGTGTTACATTTGTATATAGATTTTAGAATTGGTGTTTCTTAATTTTTACATTTCTTTGGTCCTTTGACGTCCAAGGGTACAGTATTGATTTTATTATCTTTTTGTGTTATCTTAATAAGTTTTTTGTTTCTTTTTTTTTCACACAGTATTCCATGATTACATTGACCACTGTGTGATATCTAATTGTATTTGGTTGTTTGGTGAGCATAGATATTGATTTACTAGGAAACCAGGCTCTACTGTCTCACTTGTACGTAGTGTGTAACATTGCGTATGTTCGGGAAACTAGTAGCCTGATGCAGCATTCCATTAGATGGACTCATGGAGCGTTCAATCACTTCTAACCTGGCACTACTGACAAGACACTGTCCAGACCGTTACAGATATCTATCTACAATACTACATTATAAACCGGCTCTATGGAATTGCCTTGCCAACCAATGCCAAAAAAAGAAAAGAAAAGAAAAGAAAAACATTATAAACAATATTCCAACAACAAATATCTATCTACTATATTCCGAGACTACAAATATCTATTTACAATATTCCGAGACTACAAATATCTATCTGCAATATTCCGAGACTACAAATTAATATCTATCTACAATATTCCGAGACTACAACTCTTATCTATCTACAATATTCCGAGACTCATGGTTTTTCTAAGTTCGACTGTTAGGTAGCGTTAATAGAACGTTGAAGACACCAGTAGACCGTTCCAGAAACACTCTCCACTCTCATAATCCCCAAATCTCCGTTTCAACTGTCACACAACGCACTCTGATTGGTTCATTTGAACGCAGTAAATAATCAGAGAGCATTTTTTTCCCCGGTTTAACAAGGCGTTCACGCCGTCAGAGTGCGTTGTATGACGGTTAAAAGGGAGATTTTGAGAGCGGAGAGTGCTTATTTCTGGTTCTGGAACGAGAGCCGAGGGCCAGTTCAAAGACACTCGAGTTAAGCAACTTCCAGCGGGGGTATACTTCTGGTGACAGGTGAAACACTGACCACTTAGGTCCGGTGAACATAAATAACATAATGTCCTGCTGTCTAGCGTTAGGCCCAACACTCACAAAAGTGAGGTAATTCTGATTGATCAAGTTTTGTGCAGGAAAGTTATTCATTCAAAATGAAAGTTCCTGTGTTGTTAAAAAATTGATTGCCTGTAATATTTCTTTATTCATGATGAATATAATTGTTGACACTCAATGTTGTCTAATTGTTAAAAAAAAAAATTACATGAGAATAAAACCATATAATTTTTATTACCACTCATTATTTTTAATGTGGTATTAATGTTGTTTTGTCTTATATTTTTGTTTATAAATTTGATTGAATATATATTTTATCGAATACTGTTTTCCTTTAACTGTATAAAACTTCTGATTCATCAAGACTCTGTTGACATGTATTGAATTATATGTATCATATATGAAAATTCTTTTCTGAATATAATAATTATGATTATGTTTTATCCGTCTTACTGTGGTGAGTATGCTGTTTGTTTATCCAGTGAAAAAGATAAATCTTGCATTGACCATGAGTTTGGTTTTATGAGAGATTGTAATCAGCGACTTTTTTATCTGGTGACTGTGTATTCGAACAACAAGATTTTCCGCCACGAAAGACTGGCTACAGCTCCGTTACAGCCACCGAGTTAAGTTAATAGTTATACTGCTACAAAGCCCGGCTTAGATATGACCTATACAGTTGTCAAGGTGGAAGTTAAGGGATAGTGTCCACTAAGATTACCTAATCCTGTTTCATAATTCGGCCCTTAGTAGTCGAAGTTGAAATTGATGTTAATCTCTATCACTCTAATAATAAACAAAGTACTTACGAAATTATTTAGATTTCTCTTATAACTCTGTAATTATTTAGATTTCTGAACAGAACTTCTTGAACAGGAAGGTATTTTAATTGTCTAATTACCTCATCTGAATAGTTGTTCATCAATTAATTAACAATTAGCTTTTAAACATTTCCAGGTTCCCACAGGTCCTGAGTGGGTCCTATTACTTTCTTCTCTGGGAAGATCTGGGTGTATATCTCGGAGCCCATGCTATTGTTCCCGCATTATTATTATTACATCTCGCTTCTGTTATGTAATCCAACCTGGATATAAGAGAACTATCTCCAGTTAAAATTTATACAATAATCTTAGGTAATTCTTTGGAAAACTAAAAAAAAAATTGAAATCGGAGCAAAAAAATATTTTTTTTTTTTACAAAAACGAACACAATACTTACGATTTCTAATATTAGAAATATCTCGGAAGTAATAAATATTAATTGAATAAAAAGTTTTCACCTGAAAAATGATCATGAACTTGTTGAAAAAAAGTGAAAATGCTTCTCATGTCTCTATGTACTATAATTATTGAGTTGAAAGCGACGTTGAACCCAAAAAATACTTAATTTCTGTCGAGGATTTACAGTATATATACGAGTTAGGTCCGTGATATTACATACATGACATGATATAAGGTGTTCATCGATGTCCGATGTTTCCTCCAGAATTTCCTCCGATTGATGATTGGCAGGTTGAGCTCCTCAAGTGGCTAGCGAGTCCGGCATTTGATCTACATGATTTTCCACACGTTGGGCAGTGGACGATTGTTCTGGATGCTGGGGATGTCGCTGTTGATCTTGGAGGAGGGGTTGTTGGCCAGTTTTGTAATTGATTGATATTTGGTCTTATGTCTTCACTTCTTAACTTAATGGGTTTTAGCCTTGTTGATTGACTATCTTGGTGTTTGTGGCGCATATGACTTGTTAAACCAGCTTTGGAGCGGCACTCGGTTTCACATAATTTGCATTTAAGTGACTCATCTTCTCTATTTTGCTCCATTTCTTGATGATGTTTTTGAGACATATGGGATGTAACATATTGTCTTCCTGTCTTTCCTGAGCGTAGAAAGTTGCACAGTGGACATTTCCAATCGAAGTTTTCTTCTTCTACGTGTCTATTTGATCTTTTTTCTTCTTTCTTCTTCTTTCTTCTTTTGCCTCTTTGATGTTTTGTTGATGGATGTTGAGGTTTTTTTCGTGAATGGTTTGTCTCCATGTTGGTCTATTTGCAGCTATGTCTCTCCAATGTTTGGGATCTATCTTACAGAGTTGTAGGTCAGTCTTTATAACATCCGACCATCTTTTTTTTGGATGGTGAACATACATACTAACATACAAAGATTACATATATTGTTCCCAGGATTTTTATTTACTATAATACTAATAGAAAATCATTATCTCACAAACTTCTAGACTACTATTATCTCACAGAAGTAATACCACTGTAAGTGGAACACCGAAAGTTAAGGTTTCACTTGTAATTCGAAACCCGGATTACTTTTTTTCCCTGCGTGTCTTGAGTTGATCTCTATAGGTCTAACTACTTACTTCATAAATCCTTGCGAGTTAAGTGTGGGTCTAGTCGAGCGAGTGGATAATGGCCATTTTCTCACCTCGTTAGGTAATTACGTCATTTTGTAATTTTTTGTAATTTGTAATTGTTTTTGTAATTGTTTTCATTAACACTAATGACTCATTAGTAGTCACCGTGCATGGTCGAGTGAGTTAGCGCGCTAGGCATTGCACGTGTGGTGACCTGAATTCGGTTCCCAGTGGGACAGGAATTTTTCTGCTTTGTATACTTGGGCGTTCGGGGTCCAATCATGCCTCGTGAGGAAAAATGAGTAGCTGTGTTGAAGTAGCAATGCAAAATAAATAATACAATAAAAGTAGTTAAGTCCTATGATTCGGCGCTTGTATTCACTTGGTATTTGGTGGTATTTTATACTTGGTATTTTCTTGTATCTTGTATAGCGTAATGAGACTCCATGTCTCGAGTAGGCGACACTACATAAAGCACTACTGCTACTACCCCTGTATATGGAGAAATAACCTCTTCATAAAAGAAACCTGGATATAAGAGAAAAAATTCCGGTCCTTTGAGTTCTCTTATATATCTGCATATCTACAAAGGCAATAAAATAATTGTGACCATTTTTGTATACATTTTATAAAAAATATTTTTATTAATTTTTATTTTTAAAGGTAAAGTGCCTTGTAAGCTCTTTCGCATTACATCAGGGCACAAATTTTTTTCGCTCCGATCAGAATTCGAACCCGTAACAACCAAAAGGGTTGGGTGGAAGAGATTGCCACAGGCAATAACCCCGCCCTTTAGGTAGGACATTAACTTCATTCTCTTTTTTCTTTCTTATATACTTGTTTAATCTTTTTGTTTTTCTTTATATTTCATTGTATTCTACTGTATACATTTTTTGTTCTACCTAATAAAACTTAAAATAATAATAACCGAAAATTTCTTCTAATATCAATTTATTTTACAAAACTCCCCCCCTCCCCTTTCTGTTCCAGGGTGGAGAGCGCATCGTGTGGACTTTCCATGACGTCACTCTGAACCGAGTCCCCGGCTATGGGTTTGGCATCGCCGTGAGCGGGGGGCGGGACAACCCTCACTTCACCAACGGGGACCCGGCCATCGCCATCTCAGACGTGCTGAAAGCCGGCCCCGCCGAGGGAAAGTTGCTGTAAGTATTTTATTAACATATTACTCTTCTCTTCTAGTACAACATCTAGTACAACTTCTCACTTTTCTGTTTATACTGATTAAAATAGAGAGGTTAGTTGATGGCATGGATATTCAGAACTATTACCTCTCTCTCTGTAGCATATATATACTATGTATATAAGCGTTTTGACGTTGTTAGATTTTAGTCTAGCTTAAAATTCGAGGGGGACCCCTTCGAGACTTATCCGAGAAACAAGAACTACGAGTATTATCTGCTGATGAGAGCAAATAAGCTCGAAACAGCTGTCCAGGTATGTTCTGATATTCATGGACATCTAGTACAACTTCTCACTTTTCTGTTTATACTGATTTATACTTTATTAGAGGTAGTAGACACCGATCTCAGTAGCTTGATCAATATGTCGGTAGACTTGTAACCAGGAGGTCGATGGTTCAAGTCCCGGTTTCAGCGTAGATTTATAATGAAGTGAGCAGCGCCTGCTAAAGTGCAGGTCGAGCTAAGCTACCGCTAGGCCAAGGTGACTATACTTTTTAAGCGGAAATAAAGAGATAATTCCGTTGTTTCCCTACCAGCGAGACAGAATCACAGATCAGAGTGCCCCCCTAGGATCTCCCACATGCCTGTCACAAACTGGGTGGGTGCAAGAGATTGCCATAGGCAATAACCCCGCCCTTTAGTTAGGACTTCTGTTTTTATATATATTTTCTATTCTTTTTCATTTTTATTGTATATATTGTTTCCATTTTTTTCACTGTTAAAATAATTATTTGTATGTACAACATAATGTCCATTTATACCTAATAAAGCGTTGTATAATAATAATAAACTATGTCACATTCTTACAAACCAACAATGACACCTTCAGGGCAACCCCATTCTCCCCATTTCAAGTAATTCAATATTCGGCTCAGATTTTCAGTAGGAAATCAGGCTTCCAGGAAGAAACCAACTAACTACACTCAATCCCTCCCTCCTAAAGTACTGTCTCCCCTCTCCATATCTCCCTCAAGGAACTGAAGTCCTCATTGCATGTCCTGAATTGTCCTGACCTCCCCGCTGTCTCCCTAATGGGACTAAAGTCCCAACTGTTCCCCCTGTATGTATAGTTGTATCTGTATAATTAGCTTTTTACACCACTACACAAAACATCCGTGCATTGCCCCCCTAATCTCATTTTGCATTTCATTGAGTAGAACTTTTCACTTTTCCATTTTTACTGATTGAATTTTCATTTATGCACTGGTAGGGTGGCAGTGGCAGGGAAAAGCAAGGATTGCACTAATTCACTATTTTATCATTACCAAGACCCCTAGTCCTGTTTGTACCTGTAGTGATCCCCTGTCTGTTCGTCAAATCGTAAACGAATGCCACACTTGAAATGTAAACTGCCAAGCATATATGACCAAATAACCTCCTTCACCATACAATAATTGGTCAAAGTGCTTAATGGGAAAGAAACAAGATTTGCAGTAGCCAGCGTCGATGGAACGTGGAATACACTAGTTTTCGTTCTATCACCTGTCACTCAGGTTAAGCAACGTCCAGCGACTTGGATATGTGAACATTCAAATTCGAACCATCGTAATGCTGGCTATTCCCGACCCCACTCAGGCTGGGTGAGGTTAATTTGGGTAGCTGGTTTGTGAGTTTCCAGCAAATAGAAGGTAAAATCCCCTTCGTGATATGACCTATATGACCATAAAAGCATTGTAAATTAAAATTGAAAAAAAAATCTCTCAATTATACGTACGTCGTACATGTTCAATCAACTGTTGCCACATGGTGACATGGCTCCATCCTATCAGAATAATAATAATATATTGGTCCTTCTTATCCCATCCGATACAAACAACGGATGTTCTATCTTCTTCGGAATTTATCGATTTGTTCTGGAATTTATTGATTTGTGTCGGAATTTACGACAGGCCCCACACACATGTGTCACAGATAAGAGAGTATCTTCTGTCTTGCTGTATATGAGTCATCGCAACACTTTCTAGGCTATGGTATTTGTAGGATCTATTCTCGTACATTACTGTACCGAGAGGTACATATGAGATGCGATTCTTAGTATGTAGTATGTAGTATCTATGTAATAATAATATCTTACTTCTACTGCCCGATAGGGAATGTTAAGTCCCATGATTCCAGCAGCCTTTTTTTATACTGCTTGATTGGGACCAATGAGTCCCATTATTCCAGCAGTAAACCCAAGACGCATCATTATGTGATAAAAACTCCAAGTGTTAGGATAACATGTCTTGTCGCAGCTGTGTTTCAAACCATGACCACTTTTAGTGCCCGACGATTGTTCGCGTGACTGTTGCATACTGTTGCAGTGTTGCATGTTGTATACTATGATAAACACAAAAATCTGTATGTCTCGGTAGCTCAGTGGTCAAGGCGTTCGAAACCCAGCCGGGACATGGCAAGTTATGTTCCCATTTGGGATTCTATAACCGCATAATGCTACGTCTTATTGCTGGATCTTTTTTTTTAAGTAAGTGTGCCCCGGAACCGCTTTTGCATTACTACTTCAGGGCACATTACCTTTACATCCATGCCATTACGGAAACGGAAAATTTCGGTCAGAAAATTTCCGCTTCGGCCGGGAGTCGAACCCGCAACCTCCGGGTCAGTAACCAATGCTCTTAACCACTCAGCCACGGAGGTCTGCTCAGCCACGGTGGTCTGAAGAGGTACTGCTGGAATATTAGGTCTAGCCCTTATCGGGCAATATAAATAAGGCGATATTATTACTTATTATTATGTTAAAAATACTCACCATTATTAAAAGATAACTTATCCGCCAAAATGGTGTCGGTTAGAAATCCTATATTCGGCAAACAAATATGTGCCCAATGTGTCTCCCGTTTGAAAAATATCTCATTAAGCCTAACACGGCTAACACTCGTCATATTTTTCACCTATTGCATGTACTTTCCTATAAGAGAAAGCATCACTTGTGAAACAGTGCCAAAACTGTCCATCATAAATTATGTCAGCAATTTGTTAATAGGTGAGACCAGCTGATTGGATCCTAGGTGGGGAGAGTACGGCCAGTGACATACTTTGTTCACTTGATACTAATAATAATAATTCCGTGTTCGTGAGATAGGCACAGATATACTTATACCTACATCACGGTGGTGAGAGGATTATATGGACGCCCAGGTCCAATGTCTAGGCTCCTTTCATGTGCATTGATTCTACTTGTTTTTAACGTCCCGATTTCTATACAGATTTTCTAACCTGTGAAGTTTTTGCCTTCGCCAATCTCTTCCACCCAACTCTTTATAAGTCAGAGGGTTCCGTCGATTGACCAAAGTAGCAATCAGGTGAATTTGCATACATTATCAGCAAAACCGAACAATGTAACCTTCATTATTATTAGCCTTATCAGAAAGTTTTTATATCGGAGAGTTTCGGAGGACGTTCATAAACAAAGATTTATTTGTGTCGAGATCAAACTGATACATGTAGGTACTTCATAGGTACATTAGTGGAACATTTATTTTTCTTTCCGTGTGATATTGGTGGAAGGATTGATGGGGTAAAATCACCTGTGGACGCCCAGAAGCATATTTATGGACTCCTTCCATGTCTTGTGTGTGGTGATGTATATAAATTTCACTTGTGGAAACATATACTACCCAAGATACCAAACTACATATATGTATATTATATGAACGCGAACGTCGAATTCCTTGCTTTTTTGGGGTTTAGCGTCAAATTTCACATCTATATGATATGTTCATATTTATTTTTTATTTTTTAAAGATGAGTGTTTCACAGCCGTTTTTATTTCGTAGCCATGAAGCTACTGTAGACGCTTGTGGTCTGAGGTGTAGCCTGCCCATCCCGTAGTGTGCCTCCCCTCTGATGGGCGAGAAGTGACACAATACTTTCCATTTAGGTGCTGGGTCAACTCGAGCGTACCCAAATTTTGAATACAAATTTTTGTCGGCGCGGGGGTTCGAACCCGGGACCTTTCGCATGGCAAGCGAGTGCTATACCACTGAGCTATTCGTGCGCTCAGTTATGGCTATGTGTCGGTTATGTGTCGCAGCTACTCACTCAGCCTATATGGGGCCGGAATATCGACACATTTCCGACAGCGAATAGGTTTCCACGACGGGTACCAATCCATGTCCTCTTCAGGCTCGACGTTGCTGAACCTCGGTGGTCCGAATGGTTCATCGGTAACCTACCTAATGTGTTCTGCGTGTGACCATTGCTTACTGGTGAAACTGAAGTCGACTGTTTAACCCATTGAGCTCAAGGTGACCCACAAAATGATGTGGGAAACTGTTTAGCAGTACTTGGACTAATATTTAGCCTGCAGAGAATTAATTGGACTTAATTGTTGAGCTTCGCGGAGATAAATTAATTGACCCGAGTGGTGTGTGCGAGTTCTCTTTTGTGTCCTCTAAGTATACTTACTTGATATCACTCTCTCTCTCACTCTTTCTCTTTATCAATATCTCTCTCCCAATTTATTTATCTTTCTCTTCCTCACTCCCACTTTATTTTTCTCTTTCTTCTTTTCTTTGACTTTATCTTCCTTCTTCTCTTTTTCTTTATTTCTTTTTTTATCTTTCACCTTCCTTTTTACCTCTCTGTCAGTCCTTTTTGATAATCTTTCCTTAATCTCATTCTAATAACTCGCTTTCTCTCTCTCCCTCCCTCCCTCTCCCTCTCCCTCTTCCCTTTATCTCCCTCCCATCCCTACCCCGTCGCTCAAGTTGGACAGACTATGTATATTTGTATAATCCGCTGACCCCCTCTCCCGGAAATGACTCTCTCTCCCCCTCCCACTAACTCTCTCGGTCTCTCTCTCTCCCCCTCCCACTCTCTCTCCTCCCCCTCTCCTTCTCCCTCAAGTCAGACAGACTCTAATCCGATGACCCCCCCGGATATGACTAATTTTCTGCACTCAGAGGATTTGGTGAATCACACACAACCTCCAGGAATTAGGGGGAATCGTAGAATAATCTAATTAGGACGGCAACGATTTTATGGAATAAGATGGGTGTCTCTCAAGTTAAAAAAAAACTTTTCAGAGACTTTTTTCGATTGTATAAGTACGAGATTTTATTTAGAGTGCAGTATAATACAAGTGTTAGCTTTACAAAAGTTAGCCAGCACGCAATTACATAGTAGTATACAATACAGAAGAAATAACAAAAAAAAAAAGTAAAAAAAAAAATGATGGTAATAATATTAAGAAAAATTAATAATAAGGATAATAAATATTTAGTTTGTACTCTTCTTGATTTTTGTACATTGTTGATATCAAATACCTACAACATTGTCTATTATTACAAAATATGAAGTATGTATTCATTCTAAAAAACCATCCCCCCCCCGCAGGGTCAACGACCGCATCATGAGCGCCAACGGGCTCAGCCTGGAGAACGTGGAGTATGGCACCGCCGTGCAGGTGCTGCGTGACTCGGGCGGCACGGTCACGCTCAAGGTGCGGCGCCGCATCGTGCTGCCCGCCTCCCCCGAGCCTCAGACCCTGCGGCTCCAGCTCAGCAAGAGCCGCAAGAAGGATGGTAAGCTATCGACCGTGTCGTAACCCCCCCAGAGTCGTAGAGGTGCCAGTCAAATAATAATAATATATATATCTCCCTTGCCTTTATCCCATATTAGCTGATGTTGCTTTTGGGGTCGGCATTGTTCAACCTCATGGTTGAGGTTGGTATGGTGGAGCACGTTTTTTTTATGGCTGGATACCCTTCCTAACGCCAACGATTCTATTTGGTTTTAACGTCCTGATCTGAACGGGGGTGTTACCCTCCATTCGCTGGGAATCGTACCAGCTACCCACATTAACCTCACCCAGCCTAGGTAGGGCCGGAAATACCAGCCTCACGTGTTTGGAGGGAACAGAATTTTCTTCGAAAAGTCTGCTCCAACCGGGGATCGAAATCGGGATCTCTGGACTATGGGCAGTAGTCACAACCATTACGCCACGGAGGCTGGTATCAAATAATAATAATATCGCCTTATTTATACTGCCCGATTGAGACTACTAAAGTCCCATTATTCCAGCAGTAAGCCCAAGACATATTATTATGTGGTAATAATCCCAAATGAGAGGATAACTTGTCATGTCCTGGTTGGGTTTCGAACCCACGACCTCTGGAATTTCTGGATTAATTGAGTGCCGCCTTCACCACTGAGCTACCGGGACAAATGGTTCAATTACAGTGGAAATTCGCATATAAGAGAACAATTGGGGCGAGAACTCCGAGTGTTAGGTATAGCTCTCTCTTTAAATAAATATTCATACAAAAATTGATCAGAGAAAAAGTTCCAGGTCCAATTTCACTTTGCTGTAAGGGAAAATATCTTTTTTTTAAAGAGAAAATAAAATCCGGTCCCTTGAGTTCTCTTATATCCAGGTTAGACTGTAATAATAATAAACTATTGATACAAAACAAAACGTACACTAGACAACTGGGCTGAATATATATACATTATACAACCATATTCTGGTATTTTATACTAGGTATTTTCTTGTATCTTGTAAAAATATACAATAAAAAATAAAGAGGTGCTATGTGAAACTGATAGCGTAATGTGACTCCATGTCTCGAGTAGGCGATAATCTTGTATAAAGCACTACTGCTACTACCACTGTATAAAGAAAAATAACCTCTTCATAAGAGACCCTTGTATATTAGAAAAAAAATCCGGTCCCTTAACACGTATGAGACGGGTCCTATTTTTTATAGTTTGTACGCTGGGACGGCTTCAAATTAGGGTATGTGTTCCAAATAATTTTATAACAAAAAAAAAAAAAAAAAAATTGGGACGGGCCAGTACAAAAATATATTAATGATAGCATTATCTGTGCCCACCGGTGGGTCACGTTACAACGGAAATTGAAAAAAAAACGTGACCCACCTGTGGGCACGCCGTCTCATACGTATTAAATTCTCTTATATCCAGTCTTGACTCTAGACCTTTCAGTTCAACCCCTGATTCCCTTTCTCTCCCCGTGTCCCCCAGACTTCGGCATCGTGCTCGGAAACAAGATCTTCGTGAAGGAGGTGGCCGCCCGGGCGGACAACAACGCCGCCCCCGGCGCCCCTCAGCTGAGCGAGGGCGACGTGCTGCTCAAGATCAACAACCACCCCACCGAGGGCATGAGTGTGAAAGAGGCCCGCAAGCTGATCGACTCGAGCAAGGAGAAGCTGAGCCTCACCATCCGGCGGGAGGTGCCTCGGCCCACCGCGTACCAGGAGTCTACCACTCTGCCGGGCAAAGGTAAGATGGAGGGGGGCGGGGCGGAGAGAGAGAGAGTGAGAGAGTGAGGGGAGAGTGAGAGTGAGAGAGAGTGAGGAGAGAGTGAGAGAGAGAGAGAGAGAGAGAGAGAGAGAGAGAGAGTGGGGGGAGAGATACCAGGAGTCTACCACCCTGCCGGGGAAAGGTGAGAGGGGGGGGAGGAGAGATACCAGGAGTCTACCACTCTGCCGGGCAAAGGTGAGAGATACCAGGAGTCTACCACTCTGCCGGGCAAAGGTGAGAGATACCAAGAGTCTACCACTCTGCCGGGCAAAGGTGAGAGATACCAGGAGTCTACCACTCTGCCGGGCAAAGGTGAGAGATACCAAGAGTCTACCACTCTGCCGGGCAAAGGTGAGGTGAGATACCAGGAGTCTACCACTCTGCCGGGCAAAGGTGAGAGATACCGGGAGTCTAACCACTCTGCAGGCAAAGGTGAGAGATACCAGGAGTCTACCACTCTGCCGGGCAAAGGTGAGAGAAGGGAGAGAGTGGGGGGAGAGATTTCCAGGAGTCTACCACTCTGCCGGGCAAAGGTGAGAGATACCAGGAGTCTACCACTCTGCCGGGCAAAGGTGAGAGATACCAGGAGTCTACCAGTCTGCCGGGCAAAGGTGAGAGTTACCAGTAGTCTACCACTCTGCCGGGCAAAGGTGAGAGATACCAGGAGTCTACCACTCTGCCGGGCAAAGGTGAGAGATACCAGGAGTCTACCATCTGCCGGGCAAAGGTGAGAGATACCAGGAGTCTACCACTCTGCCGGGCAAAGGTGAGAGGAGAGTGAGAGATACCAGGAGTCTACCACTCTGCCGGGCAAAGGTGAGAGGGGGGAGAGTACCAGGAGTCTACCACACTGCGGGCAAGTGAGAGATACCAGGAGTCTACCATCTGCCGGGCAAAGGTGAGAGATACCAGGAGTCTACACTCTGCCGGGCAAAGGTGAGAGGGAGAGAAGTGGGGGAGAGATACCAGGAGTATACCACTCTGCCGGGCAAAGGTGAGAGATACCAGGAGTCTACTCTGCCGGGCAAAGTGAGAGATACAGGAGTCTACCACTCTGCGGGCAAAGGGAGAGGGGGGGGGAGAGAGAGAAAGAAGTGGAGAGAGAGAGTGGGAGGAGAGTAGAGAAGGGGGGGGGGGAGAGGAGGGGGAGAGTTTCGATCGCGGCGCAGAAATTTCCTGCTCTGTACTGGATCTTAGTAATGCTGCGCTACCAACGAAAATTGTGAAGAGACCTTGTGCTTCACCATAATTATATCACACTCGGTTATTGCCATCCGCCCTTTAGTTAGGACATGTGTATACATATATTTTGTTTATTTTTTTTCTTGTTCATATTATTAATATTGTCAATTTTTATATTCAATTTTTATCATTTTTTGTCTATATATATGTTCTACTAATAAAGAGTTTCTAAATAAATAAATAAACACTCCAACTTTACTTTTTAGACTCTGTTTAATAAATGTCCCATGACCCCTAACACCCCTGCTTGTATCTCCAGAGAACAACTACATGGACCCCCTGAGCCCCACGGGCAACTACTCCTCCCAGAACCTGTACGTGCAACCCCCCACCCGGGTTGGGGTTGGGCCCAACAACCTCCAGGAGGACAAGAGCAACCTGCTGCCCCGGGCCGGGCGGTCGCGCAACCCTCTGCTGGACGTGTCTCTCAGCCAGCTGGACAGACCTGTCACCCCTGCCAACAACAGCATGGACAGCCTAGGTGAGTAGAATAGAATAGAAGAGAAGTGAAGAGTAGAGAAAAGAAGAGAATAGAATAGTTATTTGTTACAATGTCTCCTTATTTTCTAGACATTTCACAATTTATTGATAGATTAAGATGGTACAAAGGTACAATATTGAAAGTATATTAAAAATACACAGGATATATATCTAAATTTCATACATAAGGATGAACATAGATAGGTATATTTAATGTTAGAATTGCATGTTCAGTCACATTTTTGTTAATTTTGTGTATTTTCATGTACATCTAGTACAACCTCTCACTTATCTGTTTATACTGATACAGATTTTAATTTTCACTTTCCCATCATTTCAAAATCTTTCTCACCTGTTCCTCTGATTCCCGATCCCCAGGCTCCCCGGCCGGCCCGAACCACAAGCGAAGTCACACGATGAGTCACGACAGTCTGCTCGGCTCCTCCCCCAGCCATCACAACCACAGCCGCTCCCGTAGTGATCCACCCGAGCCGCCCCGCCCCCCGCCTCCCAGGACTGATGGTGAGGGCCCATAACGAAAAGGGTTGGGTGGAAGAGATTGCCTAAGGCAATAACCCCGCCCTTTAGTTAGGACATATATTATGTATAATTGTATATATTTATTTATTATTTCTTTTTTTTTTCTACTGTTATACAGGGTGGTCCAGAAAGTTTGCACCAAAATGATAGGGGTAATAAAAGAGACCATTTCCAACAAAAATATTCCCGGACATTTTCCTTTATTTTTTGTCGTTTTCAAAATGGCGGCCAAAACGTGTGTTTTTCAAATATTCCGACTTTGGTTGGCTTTTGATTTTTTCATTTTTTTCTGTACCACCTAGAAAAAAACGGATTGCATTTTTGAATTGAAAAGTTAAAATAACCCGTTCAATGTTTTAATGATCATGCTCATTTAGGCTGTCAACGTTCTGAACGCACATATTTGAAAAACACACGTTTTGGCAGCCATTTTGAAAACGACAAAAAATAAAGGAAAATGTCCGGGAATATTTTTGTTGGAAATGGTCTCTTTTACTACCCCTATCATTTTGGTGCAAACTTTTTGGACCACCCTGTATTGTATATTGTATTTTCATTTGTAATTATTTGTATTGTATATGTCCTATTACCTAATAAAGTGTAAATTAATAAATAAATAAAATAAATAGACTGAGGGTTGATAACGAATAATTTTCATGACAGTAGTTTGTTGAGCATATCTCGAGATTGGCTAAACCTTTTAAAAAATCCAACTTTAATTGAAAGGTGCTCAGACTCATACATACATGGAAAAAATGCACGGATATTTAGGTAATATCCCCCAATACTGGGTACTCGAACCACCAACCTCTAGGTTACAAATTTAGTGCCTTATCGGTCAAGCCACTGAGGTCGGTATTTTTTTTAAAAAAAGAAAATTAAATGAAAAAAATAGATCAACGAAGTATAGTTTATTTCATATTGGCGCTGTATTTTGAGTTCCGATAATTATCTACTTAAGCTAACCCCACGCTGTACTGTTGCTATACCCGGAATATTTGCCTACACCTGTAAAACACTAAACATAGTAAATTTTTTGGTTACAACAACAGCCTAAAAAAAAAGAATTCAACAAGTTTTACATTTTGTAACATGATAGAACTTTCTCATGATTTCAGATTACTACAGCAGTACCAGACAACTTTATGAGGAGGATCCCCTGTCCAGATCTAAAGTTCCAGTGTAAGTACAGGATTGTGAATTATGTATTTGATTGTACACTTTACCTGGATTTTCAAGAAAAATTCTGTCAGATCTATGTTTGAATCATGCAGGACTATTTTTATTTGAACATTTATTCGCACTATTTAATAGATTAATTTTCTTTAATTGTGTCTCGATAGAGGATTATAAACAGAGAACTGACTTGTTACCCTTACAAGCCAGGCTAGATTGCAGTTTCCCAAGTGTTTAACGGCTTATAAAGGAAAAGTTCAAGTTCCCACAATGGGTTGATCGTACATAAAATTATGTGGTTCTGGGCGATCTATTTTTTCCAATCAAGTTGATTAAAGACCAGCACCTCCCCAGCTGTACCCAAGATGGTTACAGCAACAACATTACTAATGCCCTGACGTAATGCCACACGGCGGTTCCAGGGCATAAATAAGAAAAGAACTGATAAATGAAGGGGTTTTTAGACGGTAAAAACCTTCTCGCTGGCTCACAGGAACTTACCTACGCCTACGCCCGTGTTTAATGCAAATTTTCCCCTTCTCTAAAAAAAAAAAAAAAAAAAAAAAAAAAAAGATAAATGAAGAGGTTTTAATACGGTAAAAAACCTTCTCGCTGGCTCACAGGAACTTACCTACGCCGGTGTTTGATGACAATTTTCCCCTTCTCAAAAAAAAACAACAACAACAACAACAACAACAACATTACTAAAAAATCTGGTGTAAACATCACACGACTTTCCTTATCCCCCAAAAAGAAGTCGAATTCCGCCACTGGTGACTCAACGGTTACGGATAGTTAAAAATCAGTGCCAAATTCGTAATCAGCACCTTAAAATCATTGGATTTGATATGTCGCAACCCCCATCTAGGGTAAATAATAAAAAAGTTAGTCCAAGCGGGTCCCCCCAAAATACCGGTAAATTGGGACCGGGTTCCAAAGAGTTCAAGATATCAAAAAAATGATGAGAATAGACCCCTGTTATTTTTTTAATCTGAGAAAATGTTGTTCTCTAACGCTTCTTTAACCAATTCAAAGAAGCGGCGGTTGCGGCCAATATTTGCGGCCCTGCGGCCGCATCTTGCGTCCGATTTCAATCAAAAGTTTCGTGGTTCGTCTGGTGTATAAAACTAATTTGCATACCAAATTTCAAGTCTCTAGCTCTTACCGTTCTTGAGATATCCTGTTTACACACACACACACACAGACAGACGCACGGACCAATGGCTGAAAACAACTTTTTTGGTATCCTGAAGCTATGATTCGTCCAGAAATGTGAAAAACTGGGTAGGTCAAATTTTCGACGAATATAATACTTTCCTTATTATAGAGGATAAGGAAAGTAAAAAAGTCAACAATTTTGTCCATTCCTCCGGTATGTCCCGGTAGCTCAGTGGTAAAGGCGGCACTCTGTGAATCCACAGGTTCCAGAGGTCGCGGGTTCGAAACCCAGCAGGGACATGACCAGTTATCCTCACATTTGGGATTTTTACCACATAATAATAATAATAATATGTCTTGGGCTTACTGCTGGAATAATAGAACTTTAGTAGTCTTAATCGGGCAGTATAAATATGGCTGGATGCAATATTATAGTTCCCAGATTTTCTACCTTGGTTCAACGAGGGGTTGTTTTGAATGGGTTCGCCAAATCCCATTCTCCCGATCTCATAGTTGGTAGGGCCTTTCTCGATAGCTGGGACTTGGGGGTGTATATACATATTAATTTATCACTATGTGTTTATACTCCGTGGTCCTTGCTCTTGGGTTCGGTTTTGTCTGCTATTTGCATGTCGGGTTCACTGTTTCCTTGGAAAATTTTTCCCCTCGTAAAAAAAGTAGAAATAAGGCGATATTATAATAATAATGCTTTTTCTTTGTGTTATTATGTCACAACTTTAGTGGGTAGCGCAGAATCATATTAGGACTTTACCACTTTAATTTACAATATCTTGTATTATTTTTTTGTCTATGATTCTGCCACTGGTCGCTGCTTCACATCAAAGCAGCTACTCATTTTTCCTCACGAGGTATTAGTGGACCCCGAACATTCAAGTACAGAGCAGAAAAAATCCTCCTCCGCTGGGAATCGAACCCAGGTCACCATGTATGCAATGCCTAGCGCGCTAACTCGCTCTGCCACAGTGACTACAAAATAATCAAATAGTTGCTTTGTTAACCTGTTTTCGTCCATTCTTTTCAGATGACCATAGAATTGGACTCTTCTATTTTTTCTATTTTTGAATAAACTTCCTTTTTACTTTTGAATTTCTGTACTCCATTTTCTAGTTTTGGTCCTAAAATTCTTCTGACGATTTTTCTATCTTTCTTCTCAAGGCGATATTATTATTATTATTCTGCCCGCAGCCCGGACCCCCGCTTCATCACGTTCCAGAAGGAGGGGAGTGTGGGCATCAGACTCACGGGCGGGAACAAGGTGGGCATCTTCGTGACGGCCGTGCAGCCGGGGAGTCCCGCGTCCCTGCAGGGGCTGCAGCCGGGCGACAAGATTCTCAAGGTGAGTGGTTTTCTTCGTTTCACGTCCCTAAAATTACTAATATTAGATATCGGAAAACCTGATTTTTTCGACAAAAAAAGTGCAAAAGTAAGGTCTACTAGCCAGTAAATTTTTTTTTTGTGGAATCTAGAATGTATAAAAAACGGTGTACTAAAACTTTTTGAAGAAAATCGGTTTAGTACATTTTTTATTTAAAGATGAGTGTTGCACAGCCTTTTCTTATTTCGTAGCTATGAAACAGGAGCTATTGTAGACGCCTGTGGTTTGTGTTGTAGCCTGCCTTTCCGTAGTATGCCTCTCCTCTTGAAATGAAAAATAGATGTGAACGTTTGTACATTATTTTATTAGGACTTGGGAAAAGTTTTAAAGTACAAGAATGATGTGTAGCTGAAGAGTGTCAGTTGGAGAATGGGATCGTTGGACCAGTCTGCTCAGAGGAAGACTGGCCGAAGTAACACTGGTTCAAATTCTCCAATATTATCACATTCACCCCAGCTTTCAGAAGTTGAGATCTGCGAAACGAACGGGTGCCCTCTTGTTCCGAGTTGATCTTCTGGGGTTTGGATTGTCATCATTCTGTTGGTCGTCATAAGGAATATCATTGTTTGGAATATCGTCATTCGGAATATCATTGTTTGGAATATCGTCATTGGGAATATCATTGTTTGGAATATCGTCATTTGATTGGTTTCCAGCAGGAGCCAGATATCGAGTCGAAACCGTAGTTTCTCTCCCATCAGGTAGTCGAACATGAGCATACTCATTGTTGGCATCTAAAAGTTCAACCTCCTCGACCATAGAGTCATATTTGCTTCTTCGGTTTAAACTCTTCATTAGAACGGGTCCTGGTTTTGTCAGCCAAGTGGGCATTGAGCTTCCATTGAATGAACGACGCGGATGATTGAACATACGTTCATGGGGAGTTGCGTTGGTTGCTGTGCAAAGAAGAGATCGTATACAATGAAGTGAATCACCTAGCACTTCTTCCCAGTCTTCTGTCTTCGAGTTGCGTGATTTTAGAGCCAACATTATTGTCTTCCAGATGATGCCATTGTATCTTTCGCACTGTCCGTTGCCTTGAGGGTTGTAGGGTGTTGTGCGACTTGTAGCAACACCTAGTGAAGTGAGGAACGTTTTTATTTCAGAGGACATGAATGCAGTCCCCCTATCAGAATGTATATAACTTGGGGTACCAAAAAGAGTGAATAAGTTTGTCAGATTTGTGATAACAGTATTTGAAGATACATCAGGGCATGGAAAAGCAAAAGGAAATCTTGAATATTCGTCAATAACAGTTAGTATGTATCGATTCCTTGTCTTTGAAGGTAGAGGTCCTTTGAAATCAATGCTCAATCGTTCAAATGGAGCTGAAGACTTGATGAGCTGGCCTTCATGTTTGTGATAGCGTGGTTTCAGTTCTGCACAAACTCGACAGGAATTAGTCACTTGTCTAACTTCTTCCACAGAGAATGGTAAGTTCTTAGCTCGGATCCAGTGAGTCATCCTTGTTATACCGGGGTGGCATAGATTATTGTGCAAATAAGTCAAGTCAGGTCGAGAGTTGATAGCTGCACTTATGCGGGACAGCGCGTCTGCAGGAGCATTCTCACAACCAGGACGATACACTATGTCGAAGTTGAAGCATGCCAGTTCGAGTCTCCATCTCATTATTTTCTCGTTCTTTATTTTGATCTTGTGTTTTTGATTGAACATAAAAGATACGGAGCGTTGGTCAGTGATTATCTTGAAAGGTCTTGCAATGAGGTAGTGACGCCAATTCTTTAGACTCTCAACAATTGCATATGCTTCCTTTTCAATTGAAGCGTGTTGAAGTTCTGACTTGTTCAGAGTTCTCGAGAAGAAAGCGATAGGTCGTCCTTGTTGACTTAGCGTTGCAGCTATAGTAAAGTGAGACGCGTCCGTTTCAACAGAAAAAGGTACATTGTCTTGAATAGCAGCGGTTGACGCTTTCAGTATGTCACGCTTCAGATTTTCAAATGCGGATACCTCGTTATCTTGAAAAGGAAAGTTGTTCTGTAAAAGTGGCCGTACTTTCTCTGAGAAATTAGAGATCCACTTACTGTAGTAAGAGAACATGCCTAGAGCACGTTGAAGGGAAGCTTTGTCGGTTGGAATGGGTAATTCAACAAGTGGCTTCAGACGCTCGGGGTCAGGTTTTATAGTGTTATTGGATATAGTATAACCAAGTAAACTGACAGCAGTAATGGAAAACTTGCATTTTTCCATATTAAGTGTAAGATTGTACTTCTCGGTGGCTGATAGAAATTTCTTCAGATTCTCATCATGCTCCTTCTGATCTCGTCCACAGATTGTGACATCATCAAGATAGGGATAGGTGCCTGTGAGTTTCTCATCTTCAACGATGCGGTCTATTGTTCTCTGGAAGCTTGCTACACCATTAGTAACACCAAAAGGAACTCTAAGAAAATGATAGAGTTTTCCTGAGGCTTCAAATGCTGTGAAGTGTTTTTCCGAGTCCATGATAGGTATCTGGTGATACGCACTCTTGAGGTCAATCACACTGAACACTTGGTTTGTTGAGACTTTAGCAATGACATCTTCAATCCTCGGCAAAGGATACGCATCTAGATGTGTGAACTTATTGATGGTTTGAGAATAGTCAATTACCATACGAGGTTTATGTCTTCCATCTCGTACAACGAATGCTTGAGCGCGCCAGGATGAGTTGCTTCGTTCAATGATTCCATCTTGTAGCATGCGTTCTACTTCGGTGTGGATAAATTGTTTGTCTTCGTCTGATTGTCTCCTGCTTTTTGTAACTATAGGATAGCAATCTTGTGAAAGGTTAGAGAATAGTGAGACAGGTTCAACGCTAGCAACAGCCAAGTTGCAAATTTTCAATGGTGGACGTGAACCGTGGAATTCTATCTCAAGTGAAGAGTGAGCTTGGAGCAAGTCATGTCCAAGTATGACGTCACAGCAGAGATTGGACATGATCAGCAAAGTAACATTCTGGTAGGTGTTGTTGAACACTTGTAATGTCACTTTACATTGTCCAGAAATGTCCGTGGACAAGGAAGAGTTAGCCATGCTTATTTTACCAGAGTAAGGTAATGGTTTGATTTTACATCTGGACACTAGAACTTGGCTTATGAAATTGAGTGTTGAACCAGTATCGACAAGAGCTTTGAGAGGTATATTGTTGACGGTGATATCAATAGTAGACTTTTGTAAACTGTTGGGTGACGCCGCAGTAACAGGAGCAGTATAACATGTCAGAGCAGCAGAAGTCTTGTTGTGTCGCGGCTTATGTGCTGATTGAGTGAATAGCTTTGACTGACAGACTTTCCCGTAATGTCCTGTCTTGGAACAAATAGAACATTGTGCCTCCTTGGCAGGACAAGACGACCGGGGATGCCACTGTTTACCACAAAAGTAACAAGTCTTGGAAGTAAAGGCCACAGTATTGTCAGTGGATTCTAAATTTTGAGATGCAGTGACATTGGGCACACAACTAGTCTGGTAACTAGACGATTGAAATTCAGCCAGCTCCATAGCTCGGGCTTGATTGAAAGTTTCATCTAGAGTGAGAGTATTGCTCTCAAGGAGGCGCTGTCGAATGCGGTTGCTTGATAACCCGCTGATAAACGCATCACGAACATACTCTTGTGTGTAGGTATCAGCTGTGACGGCTTCAAAATTGCACTCCTTGCTCATTTGCTTCAACACTTGTAGGTACTGGTCGACAGTTTCACCAGAGTTCTGTAGACGCGTTGCTAAGCAATGTCGGGCATAGATGACATTCTTAGGTTTGACGTATAATGATTCGAGAGCGGCAAGGGCTGTAGCGAACGTAGATTTGTTGTCAATGAAGGCGTAGACGTTAGGTGCAAGAAAATTTGTCAGAAGAGTCAGCTTGTCTTCACTCGTCACGTCTTTGATTTTAGCGACAAAGTTCTGGAACGTTTTCTTCCAGTGCAACCATTGCTTGTCTGCTGATGTAGAAGTAGGCTCTACAGCAAAGCGTTCGGGTTGTAGGTACTTCTCCATGTTGAAAGAATACGACAATTTTTGTACTTTAAATTGAAATGAAAAATAGATGTGAACGTTTGTACATTATTTTATTAGGACTTGGGAAAAGTTTTAAAGTACAAGAATGATGTGTAGCTGAAGAGTGTCAGTTGGAGAATGGGATCGTTGGACCAGTCTGCTCAGAGGAAGACTGGCCGAAGTAACATGGTTCAAATTCTCCAATATTATCACACCTCTGATGGGCGAGAAGTGACACAATACTTCCCATTCAGGTGCTGGGTCAACACGAGCTCACCGGAATCCTTTGCAAACAACTGTAACTAAATTTTGAATACAATTTTTTGTCGCCGCGGGACTTCGAACCGGAACCTTCCGCATGGCAACCTCTGAGCTATTTGTGCGTCCGATATCTTTTTAGAATCTTCTGTAGAATCTAGAATGTAGGAAAAACAGTATTCTACCATATTAAAAAAAAGAAAATAAACAGTCGTTTTGGACATATTTCAAGATTTTATACTAAAATCTTGAAATTGTTTTAGTATAAAATTTTGTTTTTGTGTAAAATCTTTAATACGAGGAAGTATTGTGTCCATAATTGTCAGTGTATTTTTTTTTTTTTTTTTTTTTTTTTTTTTTTTTTCTAGCAACACACCTAGAGCGAAGGCGATGTTGACACTATATCTTAACTCGAGGGTCCCAAACCCAGACAGAGAGTCCCATTACGCTTAGAGTTTATGTTCTACCAAAGAGTTATTATTATTATTGTTAAAAAATTGTGAGATAATAACAGAAAGGAACATAATTTTGTTATTATTATTCGTTTTATTTCTCATATTTATACAATATACATAATATGGTAATAAATATTATTCTATGGGCTAGCAGTAGCAAACATAGAAGTATTAAAGTGTTGGTAAGGAGATGATGATATTATGATGAGTGGGACAGGAATCTTCGGAGCAGGCGACAATTTTCGAGCAGGACAGCTTTTATTATTATTATTATTATGCACTCAGGTGAACGACATGGACATGAAGGGCATCACGCGGGAGGAGGCGGTGCTGTTCCTCCTCAGCCTCCAGGACCAGATACACCTGATAGTGCAGAACAGGAGGGAGGAGTACGAGCAAGTGGTGGCCTCCCAGCATGGGGACTCCTTCCACATCAAGTGAGTCATAAGGCCTATTTTTTTTTTGGATTAAAAAAAAAAATTAAAAAAAAAAAAAAATCCAGGTTCGATATTTCCAAATATTTCAATTTTATTCCAAGGTCATCTTCACCACATTCGTAAAAGAAAAATGCGTTTCGGTACTTTTAAAGGTAAACAACTGGGTTCATATCCCGGCGGGGTACACACACAAATATTTAGCTCTTCAAGTTAATGCTCACAGCAATTTCTACCAACTAACCCTCAGAGTCTTATTATTCTGTGGTCACCTCAAACTCAAATGAATGATGCATTGGGTTGGATCAAAAACCGCACATCACGGATCCATGTCGGTGAATTTACTCCAAAACACAACAAAAATACATATTACTCATAATTTTATTTTTCGGTCGTAGAAATAATCAGTGAAATATTCTTTCGAGTGTGATATGTGATGGCATTTATTAGTTTGCCTCATGAAAGTCTGTCCCGTTAGCTCAGTGGTAAAGACGGTACTCTGTGAATTCAAAGATTCCAGAGGTCGCGGGTTCGACACCCAGCCGGGACATGAAAAGTTATTAAGTTATCCTCACATTTGGGATTTTTACGAAGAAATAAGGCGATAATGTTATTATGTTAAAAAACATGATCCCTTTTAAATAATGAAGATTTATAGTTCTTTCCTCAGCTTAATCCTTTTCCTCTATTTGTTTCACAGAACTCACTTTAACTATGACCAGCCCGACAAAGGAGAAATGAGCTTCAGGAAGGGAGATGTGTTCCATGTGATAGATACCTTACACAACGGAGTAGTGGGCTCCTGGCAGGTGTTTAGGATAGGTAAGTCTAGAGTTCCATGTGATAGATACCTTACACAACGGAGTAGTGGGCTCCTGGCAGGTGTTTAGGATAGGTAAGTCTAGAGTTCCATGTGATAGATACCTTACACAACGGAGTAGTGGGGCTCCTGGCAGGTGTTTAGGATAGGTAAGTCTAGAGTTCCATGTGATAGATACCTTACACAACGGAGTAGTGGGCTCCTGGCAGGTGTTTAGGATAGGTAAGTCTAGAGTTCCATGTGATAGATATCTTACACAACGGAGTAGTGGGCTCCTGGCAGGTGTTTAGGATAGGTAAGTCTAGAGTTCCATGTGATAGATATCTTACACAACGGAGTAGTGGGCTCCTGGCAGGTGTTTAGGATAGGTAAGTCTAGAGTTCCATGTGATAGATACCTTACACAACGGAGTAGTGGGCTCCTGGCAGGTGTTTAGGATAGGTAAGTCTAGAGTTCCATGTGATAGATACCTTACACAACGGAGTAGTGGGCTCCTGGCAGGTGTTTAGGATAGGTAAGTCTAGAGTTCCATGTGATAGATATCTTACACAACGGAGTAGTGGGCTCCTGGCAGGTGTTTAGGATAGGTAAGTCTAGGGTTCCATGTAATAGATATCTTACTTACAATCAATGATTAAAAAAAAGAAAAGTTTTTTGTAAATACATACTTGTACTTGTCACCAATAAATGAGACTTTGTTTAGACTGTGAGAATCAATGGTTTCTTCGGTATCATTATTGTCATAATACAATACAAGTGTTAAATACATGTGTTAATCACTTTCGCGATGTCACATCTTCTCAAAATCGCTTTACTAAATCTTTGCTGAAACCGGGACTTGAACCACCGACAACCAGGTTACAAGTCCGCCGCCTTATCGATCAAGCTACTGAGGTCGGTATTGTAAAAAAACAACATTGTGCTGTAGTGAAAAAAAAAACAACAATATTAAATTCTTTAAAGTCTATTAAACGTCTGGCTGGGGGACTATAAACAGGGAGTAGACCAGCAGTCTGGCTGGGGGACTATAAACAGGGAGTAGACCAGCAGTCTGGCTGGGGGACTATAAACAGGGAGTTAGAGCAGCAGTCTGGCTGGGGGACTAAAAAGGAGCAGCAGTTGGCTGGGGGACTTAAACAGGGAGTTAGACCAGCAGTATGGCTGGGGTTATAAACAGGGACTAGACCAGTTATGGGCTTGGTTCTGGGGGCCCTTGTCAATATTTTACCCTCCTTGTAAGGAGTGGTAGAAGTGCTGAGTCATTCCTCCACTGTCTGGCTACCATCGTTCACGTGACGCCACCCTATGATATGAAGATTAAATTCTTCATCCCAGTAGTCACTGTGGCAGAGCGAGTTAGCGCGCTAGGCATTGCACACATGGTGACTTGGGTTTGATTCCCCGCGGGGGGAGGATTTTTTCTGCTCTGTACTTGGATGTTCGGGGTCCACTCATACCTCGTGAGGAAAAATGAGTAAACTGCTTTAATGTGAAAGCAGCGGGCCAGTGGCAGAATTTTAGGCAAAAAAATAAAACAAGATATTGTAAATTAATGTGGTTAAAGTCCTATGATTCTGCGCTACCCACTAAAATTGTGACATAATAAAACAAAGAAAAAGCATTATTATTATTAATAACCCAACACCCTCTCTCTCCTCTCACTCACCCAACACCCTCTCTCTCTCTCTCTCTCTCTCTCCCTCTCCCCTCTCTCTCTCTTCTCTCTCTCTCTCTCTCTCTTCTTCTCCCTTTTCTCTCTCTCTCTCCTCTCTTTCTTCTTGTAATGTAATAACATCCCCCCAGCTAATGCTAACCCCCCAAAAAGTTAGCATTAGCTT